>VUQR01033913.1:0-13122 GCA_015108515.1 Hemichromis elongatus
TGAAATGACGCAGGTCGTCTCGTCTAACGTTTCACGCATGCGCGGTACTGGACGCGCAAAGGTGTGAAAAACGACTCAAAACGATAGTGTGGACGCGGATCGTTTTTGCACGAAAGCTCCGTTTTCCAATCGATTCAGACTAGTGTGGACGTAGCCTTAGACTGATTTGAAAAAGGGAAAAAACACACTTAAAAAACATTTAGTGGTAAGAAACTTGTGGAAGAGTAACTAATGAAGCATTCCTCTGATAAGACCCTGCTTTGCAGTAACAGCATCTTGGGAAACTTCTTCAAATTAATGAGCGTAAAAGGGTTTCCTCTAAAAACATGTTTTGGTCTGTGGTCATATTCTAAGCAGGGTCATCTTATACTGAGGCCTGTGTGGATTGGGTTTTAGGTGTTTTAGGAGAGAGCTGCAGGTGTGGTGGGTGTTTATCTCCTCAAAGGTGATTTTGATGTGTTGCCAAGTCAGAAAATATTTACTGGTGGGTTTGGTTCATGGTCATCAGTAAATCAGTCTCACACTGCAGGTTTTCCTGTAATCCATACAGATATGAACTTTCTGAACTGTTCTAGCTGATCAATCATACACCAGAGGCAAATCTCAAACGAGAAACTGTAAGAATGTTACTAAAAATGCAAAAATTAGACCTTTTACTAGTAATCAATGAGGACCTGATGGAAAAACACCAACACAATTAACTGCTCATTACAAAATCGTCTGAGTGTGTTGAGGGTCAGTTGAGGGTCTGCAGGCCCCTCAACTGAGGCTACGTCCACACTAGTCCGGATCGATTGGAAAACGGAGCTTTCGTGGAAAAACGATCCGCGTCCACACTATCGTTTTGAGTCGTTTATTGTTTATTTACTTTCCGGCTCTTTAAATCGAGTGGCGAAATGGCGAGACAAAGCACCGAATGTGTCAAATGGAACGATAATGAGGTGGAGCTGTTGCTCTGAGTCACATATGAGTTCATATTAATCTTAAACACGGCCACTAAAAACTTTGAGCAAACAAAACAACTGCAGTACGATGCCGTCTGACCGTCTTGGTTAAAGTGGTCACATGACAGCATCATATGACTAACATACGTCATCGTTTTCAAAAACCTCCGTTTTGGCCGTCCACACTACGCCAAAACGCTGCGTTTACAGATCGATGCATTTTCGAGAGCGTTTCCAAAAATGCTCCGTTTTCCCTCCGTCTCAGTGTGGACGGGAGGATGAAACGGAGACAAAACGATTAGTGTGGACGTAGCCTGAGATAAGTAAAAACACCCTGCAGATCTGCTCTTCTGTTCTTTAAACACAGCTGATAGAAGGTGGGGGTCGTCTTCAGTCAGGGCTAATATTTGGTGAGAGCAGAGGGTCATGTGCCGGGTTTTTCCATCCACAGGGGGTAACAGTGAAAATCACCATACTATACCAGCTTTATTTGTAAAGCACTTAGAAAACCACCACAATGAACCAAAGGAGGAGAGGCAGATTTTAAGAAGAGATTTAGAAATGGAGAGAGAAAAGAAATTGTTTAACATTTCAGGAGCTGCGGCCGCGAAGGCACGGTCCCCTCTGAGCTGAGTAGAAAACTAAATACGCCCCTCGATTCAGTAGTTTGTAACTTGAAGTAATTTTTAGCTTTAGCTGTCAGACAGATGGACTCATGGACTGCATGGTGTCCTGTCACTGTAAAACAAGCCCAAATACCGACTCTTCCACCACTGTGCTGGCAGCAGGTATCAGATGTTTGATTTTGTGCTTTATAACCAAACATCTCCACTTTGCTCTCCTCTGCCCAAAGGACAGATGTCATGAACTTTAACATTTATCATGCTAACTGAGGCCTGTAGAGTCTGAGATGTAGCTCATGAATAGAAATATGAAGTCAGGTTTTCCCCTTAGTCCATATAATGTTGACTTCCTTTTATTGTGCCAGCTAATCCTGAGGTGAAATTTTGTGATATTTGTGTTCATTAAAAAAACATTTTCAGTCCATAATAATATTTACATAAAAGAATAACAGTGGAGTAGTAACCCTCAGTCGATAAAGACTCACAGAATAAACTGCTCCGCTCTAAGCATCCTGTACCTCTTAGCACCTTTTAATGTTTTTTCCCGTCTTTGTTGCGCTCTGATAAACATGATTTGTCCTTCACAGCGTATTTCGTCTTGGAGAACAACCTCCCTCTGCGCTCGGCGCTGGAGACTAAAAAGATCATTCGGACGGAGATCACTAACACAACCTCCGGTACAAATTATCTGCACTTAACAGCTGTGCTAGTGTGTGAGCTTCATGAGATAATTGAGCCACTCCGAGGGTAAATGACACGAGCGGGTTTGAGTCCGTGCACCTGTCGTCATGTTTGTGTATCTGTGCGTGCATTTCTTTTATCCTCGCCTCATCTCCAGCTAATATTTCTGCATGTCATCTCACAGGGCTGCCTCTGAAACTCATCTATCCTCCCGACTTCTCTGACTCCTACATCTACGGCCTTCTTCTTATTGTGTAAGCCTTCTCCACTTTATTACATTTGCATTTTTTTGTTAATTTTATGGCAGCACTGCGAGATTCAAAGGCCAGAGTCTGTCAGGGCAGCTAAAAATGAAACTGCAGTGTAGCTGCAGGCTGTCGGATACCTTTGTGGGGACGAAAGTGGAAGTTTGAGAAAAATGTAAATGTCATAGCTAAAATCAACCTGCAGTTTTCTATACATGTGGACTAGTTTTAGAAAGACGTGGTTGTAGCGATGTCTAAACGACCTCCAGTTCCCTTCATTTATGTCTTCAGTTAACATTTTTGTCATGAGTTTATGCCCTCGGTGGCTAGTTTGATGTCTTTCTAAGTACATCGTGATGCTCATTTTGTAATTTATGGTGTCCATTAGAGCCAAAAAGGGTCAGGGTCAAGGGTCAAAATGCTTCAGTGAAGCACTGCACAGTAAACTACAAATATGTCCGGATCTAAGAGTCTGTACATTCATTCAAGTAAAACAACCGTCCCGACAGCGGCAGCTCTCCAGGCGCCCAGACGGTGACGGAGGAGTTCAGTCTGGAGTGGGACTCGGTGCTGGCGGGATTGGAGCAGGTCATCGTGGCACGGATTGATGGCAGGGGGTCAGGGTTCAGAGGTCAAAGGTAACAGTTTTTTGGGGTTTTTTGGTAACAGAAGTTGTTCGAGGCCTTCCTGATCTCAAAGGTCGTCTATTTTTCTTTTGTCCTATGGCAGTTTTTCACAGCAGAGGCTCGGCACAGCGGACGTGGAGGACCACATAGCAGCTCTGAAGTACGTAACACGGGTCTGCGCGCCTTCATCCACTCTGCCAGACAGAGGGCTCGTCAGAGCTCCACAGATGACTCTGTGGTATTCTTTGAGGGGAAACATAAACAGCATACGGAGGACAGTTTGTTTATTAAAAAGGATTGGAAACAGTTAAAATGGAAGGAAAACACTTAAACGATTCTATAACAAGAAGTCTCATCATGCTGCTTTGTGTTTTCTATTATTCTTTTTTTTTTTTTTTTTTTTTTTATTTTTTTTTTTTTTTTTTTTTTCTTTTTAAAAGGAGTTCAAGAAGTTTGAAGTTTGTAGTGCCAGTGAGTGAGTGAGGTCAGAGGTCAAATGTGACAGGATATTTGGATGCAAATCACAATTTGATATTTATAATCCTTGTATTATTTCCTAAATGTTGCCGATACAAACAAAGGCAAAAAAAAAGTTTGACCTTGTTTGACCTTGAAAAAGACATCAGAGTTCCAAAGTAACGTAATATATTTAAAATCCTCCTGTTTATCATTCCCTACGTGTCAATACTGTCAATACTCTAACCATGTTTGAAATGGACATTTTAGAGCTTGCCACTGTTTCTTAAAGAAAACAAAACGTTTAAATGATCATTTTTATGACTGTTCTACCTTTTATTGACCATATTGTGGGAATATTGGTGCCACACTGCTTGATGAGATGATTAGAATGAGGATGAGGTCTGGTGTAAGTGATCTTTGTACAAAACTTTGGGAGATATTAAGGGAAAATGTATTTCTTTATAAATAGTAATATTTCTGGAAAATATATATAAATCTGTATTCAAAAACTCTCGCTTTGACCTTTGACCTTCTTCCTTCTGGACCTTCAGCTGAGTGTGTGATGTGTGAAATGGAACAATAAAGTTAAAAAAAGCCTTCGCTGTGTTTTTCAGTTACCTGGCAGAGCGGCCGTTCATCGATGGCGCTCGTGTTGGAGTCTTTGGCGAGGTTCGTCTGTCACGCCCTGACCAATAATAACTGTAATGGCCTCCCAGTCAAAACCCTGATTTCTTTTTCCTCTTCATACACAAAAAAGAGGAAAATAAATTTTACAAACAAAACATGGTGAAAATTTACTCTGCCATCATTAATTACAACAAGTCAGTTAAGCTGCTTACCGAGCAGAAACCATTGTGAATCCATTTCAGCTGCTTTGGTACAAAAAACAACAAGTGGACTGGAGTATAGAGGGCTGTGAGTGCCAAAATAAATGTATTGGATGTACTGAAGTAAATAAATTAATCGTTAAATAATAGTTTTATCTAATTTATCAATAATGAATTAATCATAAAAAATGTATTAACTGTTTTAAACGAAATGATATTAATTATTAAATAATTTTCCAATTACAAATGTTATTATTTATTAATGACACCTTTAATTAATGATTTAATGACGTACTTAGTTAATTCATTTTGGCACTTGTGGCCCTCCATACTGGAGGCAACAACAAGAAAAGTCGGAATGGTTTAGCTTGATTTTGGTGTCCTGGTGTCACTGCTGGTAGCATGAGATAACCTCTGAGCCTGATGAGATGGTGGATGGTGTCTTGGAGAACGACCTCCTCACATTGAGCTCATGGCTCAGTCTTTGGTACTATGTGGCGGCCATACATCATGTCCCAGAGGTTCAGAATTAGATTCAGGTCTGGAGAAAAAGAGGACCAACCAATGCATTCAATGCATTTGTCATCCAGGAACTACTTACAGGCGCTGGCCACGGGAGACCAGGCTGGATGATGCTGAGCAGTGTATTTATGCTTTGAGTTGCTTGTTATATAATGATCCTGGTTTTAAACCCAGAACAGCCCACTAAAACCACAAAAAAACAATTAAATTACACATTAGTCCCTAAAATGTTGTTTTGTTTTTCAATATTAGTTTGTTAAAGCTATTTCAACAGTTCTTGTTTCCAGCTCCTCTTGCTGGAGACCATACCTGAATGTAATTAAGTACAGATTGGTGCAGAGACTCCAGGTTTTGATGCTGCAGGAACACGATAGAAACATCCTGCTGTGTTCTCGGTGCGAGTGACGCTCCTCTAACGTTTCCCCTGCAGGGCTACGGTGGCTACCTCACGCTGATGATGCTGAAGTCAACGGAGAAGCTGATCAGCTGCGCGGCGGCTCGCGCTCCCGTCACCGACTGGAGCATGTACGGTGAGCGAGAATTCAAATCGTCTTTAATGCGACGCTCTAGGGATGCGGAAATATTTATTACTTCTGCTGCTGCTGCTGAACCCGGCTCGTCATTTCTCAGAACACGACGTCTTTATCCCGCACAATCTTCTTCATGCGCACCGCCAGGGTAATGTCACTTTAATTATCCTTTGCGTTTGCTTTCGGGAATTCGGGGTTATTGAATTTAAAGATGAAAAAGTTCTCGTCAGTTCTGGGAGAGAATACTGGGCGTTAGCACTCCTGTACAGCCGAGGACTTCCTGCTGGTTTAATAGACTGAAGTGTTGCTGCAAAGACTCTGCTTCAAAGAAAGCTTCTCTTCTGTCTGTCTTCAATGGTAAAAAGCAGAAAGAAGACGCCTTTCCGCCTCTGAATGTTCTTCCAGCATGAGTCTATAAAGACTTCTACTTGTTTTTTGCAGCAAAATGTTAAATGTTGCTGACATCATGTAACCCCTTTGATTTCTCTCTTTTCCCCTTCAGCCTCGGCCTTCTCAGAGAGATACTTCGGCTCGCCTTCGACTGACGAGAGCAGATACCAAGTGAGTGTCTTCGGTCTTTTACGCACCTGCTTCTTTGTTAACAGATGACTTAGATTCTTTTCATGTTAGCCATAGTTTAAGCATCTAAACTCCTTTGTTTTTATTCAACTAAGTGTTGTAGCCAGACCGTTTCTCCACACGGCATCTTATTTTCCTTTCCATCAAATGTGAAACGTGTCCATATGTCCGCTCGTCTCTTCCTCTCAAGCGTTTTCGAGAGAAACGGCGAGCGCGTGAGGTGGTTGAGTCGTTTCCGGAGGGCAGATCAAATGTGTACGTCTAATTACTTCCTTAGATTACTTACAAACTCGTCCCGCCTTGCTCGCAACTTCATTAGTTCTGATTGGATCTCGTCTGTCCACAGCGTCCGTGCATTTCATTGTAGTTTTTGTTGTCGTTTGTTAGTCAATAAAGTTAACACTGCGAACAATTTCAGCTAAATGCGATTGGATCTGGGAAGTTGGATTTCTGTCATATCAGATCACGTTTGACCTTTGACCTCACATCTGCATTTCACATCTGCCTTTTTTCGGACATCAGAATGTATTACATGTTTAATGAGCTGCACTGTAGTGTATAGAGTGAAGTAAATATCTGCCATGCTACCATTATCTAATTGTTTTACTGCACTGCAAACTGCTTAAAGTACTTTTAAAAATAACAAAGAAAACAAAATGAATGTATACAAAATACAGTTCTGTTTCCTTAAAAGTAAATAGTGCCCAGAGGGTGAGCCGGCTTGGCGGAGGTTTGTGTTCTCTGAGTGCTTCTTGTTATTATTAAATCCTTTATTTAAACAGGCAGTCTTATTGAGATCAACATCTCTTATTGAAAAGAGTGACCTGTGTACAAAAAACATATACAGAAATTGAGACACATTATACACACAAATTAAGAAAAACGTGTGCTGGGGTCGTTGCAGATAGACAAAGACGACCGTTTAAAATGCTCCAGCAAAATCAGAGAATAGTTTTTTCGGAGCTCGTTCCATGTATAGACAGCAACGTGTTTAAACAAGAAGCACAGCTGATGTTAAAATGTCCTGACTCCTTTATCTTTGCTGTGTTTAAACCGAGGCGTGGCGGTAAGCTGGCAGCCGTACAGGCTGCTTCATGCAGCTCGAATCTCTGAAACCAAGAAGGAGAGTGCAAACTTAGAGCCACAGCAATGTGAAATGCAGCTGGCTGGGTGGGTCTCACATTTACCTGTTTTATTCCCAATCAATTCTAAATTTGACAGTACAGCAAAGGTTAGATAGCCAACAAAAATTAAACAGCTGCCATTTGTTAAAAATAAAGAATAACCAACAACCAGCAAAGAAGAAAACATTCAACAGAGAAATGCCAACATAAAAAAAACAAAATCACCAATCGTCCTCCAAGTGAAGGTTGCAGTCAGAGAGTGTTTTTCTTCCTAAGTGGGTTGCCTATAACTGGGCCAGAGAGCTCTATTTTTGTGACTCTCACAGCAGGAGGGGTGGTCTGCTTCAAAAGCCACCCAGAGAAGGAAATGTGGCACGATCTGATCAGACAATAATCAGCCGGACGTCATCACTCACCCAGTCCTCCGAGACGCAGAAACAGATGGGTGAGAAAACGTGTGGTGGTTGGTGGCTGGCCGCGAGTTTGAATTCCAGCTGGGAACAAAATGAATGACGGCGGTGAGATTGAGACATCCTGTAATATTACAGCTTCCCCCTCACAGAACAATCGCTATCAGTCTGGCATCTCGATTTAAAAAAAAAGTGTTTTGCTCAGTATTGTAATATCTGAATCCAAAAAAAGCTAATTAGACAGCATGAAGGACAACAGACAGACTTAAAATGGCTCACATTACATCATGTGAGTCTAGCAGCTTTATTTCAGCGGCTTTAATTCAAGCACACTACATTTATAACCCTAAGGCCGAGTTTTTCTAGGCTAAATAAGTATAAGAAATGACCTCCGATGGAAACATGAGCACTCAGAGAGCTCAACACACCCTGAAGGACAAGGGCTAAACTTAAACTTTGTTTTTATTGCAACATGCCGACGTCACTGTGTTACGATGTCATTGTGCCGCTAACACTGTTTATACTGATATTCACATTCGGTGTGACCCTGACCTCATTTTCCCTAAAATTAAATCCGCTCGAGCTGTTATTGGCATCTACATCACACAAAATTTGAACATAATGTCCTGAAAACTGTGGACGCTAAAATGCTAACAGACAAACGGAGTTGATTGCATACTTCCTCCCTCCTAGTAGCACCAGCAGCACAAATGCAGTGTAAAGGTCCAGCTCAGTGACTCCGACTGAAGGTGACGTCTTGCAGGCTTTACCTTCTTGTTACTGCACGTTTAGGCTACAAGCAGTGTACTCATAGATTCAGTCCCAAGACTGAAGAAAAGATTGTGGGGGTGCACTCAATAAAAGATTTATTCATTAATAAGGTTTTTCCCACATTTCAGCAATTGCAACAAAAATTTAACTTGCATAGTAACGATTCTTTAAAAGTATTTACAGATCAGAAGCCTTGTAAAGAGTCTATTTCCATCCTTTCCAGATCGACTCTACCTTAGATAACCTGTTCCAGTTTGATCGTTTAAAAAAGGACCAATTACAAAAATCAACTATATATTATCACAACTGGATGGAACTGCTACGCTTGATCATTTGAAAGATGCTTGGCAGAAGGACCTTGGTGTGATAATCACAGATAGTCAGTAGACAAAAGCCCAAAAAAAAAAGTGCATTCTTCCTCTGTATGTATCCATCACAGACTCTTAAACTTTAAAGTGCTACATAGACTGTCCCTGTATATCAACATGGACATTGGAATAATGTTTCTGAAGTCTTTCCAAATTTATAAAACAGACACTTAATCCAGATCTAATCTGTGCTTTATTTGGAGTGAAGCCGGTTGCCGTAGATCTACCAGCACCCAAAGTAATGTAATACGTTTTGTGACGCTGTTAGCACGCCGTTTACTTTTGCTAAACTGGAAGCAAAAAATTCCTCCTACTAATTCAGCGTTATTACAGCCTTTTAGAGATCTCTTTAATACTGCCCAGATGACCACTGAGCTCCATGTGTAGTCCTATAAAAAATACCCTCTGGTTAACTTTCTTTTGTTGTTTGTTGTATTTTATTCTGTTTAACTTTTTGCGTATAAATGTAATTGGTTATATCTGAACCTATGTCATCGTCGTGGAAAAGAAAACTGGAAAACCAAATAAAGAGATTTGGGAAAAAAAAGAAGAAGAAGGTTGTATCAGGAAGGGATTCCAGTGTAAAATGTGCACCTAATCAAACAAGCGGATAATCAATAGCACGATCCATGGAATGACGTAGAAACTGTGCTACTGTTGGCTGAAGACAGGAGGGGGAAGGCATGTTCAGAGGCAGTGAAAGAGAAGGAAAGGCAGGAGTGCCGGAGTGAGAGGAAGACCTCAGAGGAAGTTCATATAGTGAAGGAGGAAGTGCAGAGGGTTGGTGTGGCAGAGGAGGATGCTAGGAATAGTGTGAGATAGATAAACCATAGGGTGACCCCTAAAAGGAGCAGCTGAACAAAGAAGTATCAAATTGATAAGTTTGAAAAAAGAAAAAAAAGAGAGACAAATGGCCCATCGTGAGTTGTAATGTAGGGGGGGAACTACCTAAGGGTAGTTTGTGGGCTATAAACTTGCTTTTTATTACTGTAAAGGTGAACATTTTAAAATGGCTCTTTGGAGATGGATGTGCTCACTAGAAGAACGGCGAGTTTGGGACGTCCATTGGTGTAATTTTTCATCATAAGGACGTCTACTTGCTTTAATAATCTAGTCATTTCCAGTTTATTTAGCTTGGAGCTTCTGTTTTGTTAACTGCTTTTCTAATCGGGGTCAGAGGGTGTTGGAGCAGAGTAGACCCCAGATAGATGGACAGAGAAACGTCTCACAGTCACATCCACACTAACATGCCTTTGGATTGTGAGAGGAAGCCACGCTTGGACAGGGAGAGCTTCAGTCTAAATCTAGAAATCATGGAGGACAATTTGAGTAGAAGAAATTAGTTTTTTTTATATATTTTTTTCCTGTTAATCATCTAACAACCCGCCTCCTGAAGTGGAAACTTCATGAGTAACTTTTCTTATACTTTTCACACTTCAATCTAATTCTGACACTTGTAATGATATCACCTGATGTTATTGGCACAAATAATCTGATTTGTTTCCAATCTTCAGGCTTCCAAAGTTCTGACCGGCATGAAAAGTCTGGGAGGAACTCTATTCCTGGTCCACGGCACTGCTGACGGTATGCACATTTCCTTCATCCTCCTCACAGAACAGCAGGAACAGACGATGTAATTTGTCTTCATTTCACAGTAACATCGTAGTAATGTGGGTTACTGAAGGTAGGCGTGAGCCTCACGAGCCTCTCTGAGCCGAGCTTTAAAACTTGACCTCAGTGAGCGCGGCGCTTTTTATCCAGCGGTTGAATTAACCTCGCCGACACTTATTTGCATGTCCTGTGTTTTTTGTCTCTCGGCAGCCAACGTTCACTTCCAGCACTCGGCCGAGCTCATCAAGCACTTAATAAAGATCGGAGCCAACTACACTATGCAGGTAAACACTCGGCTCTTACAAAGAGTCTCTACAAACAGCAGCTGTGGCTTTTAATTAAAATGGGTCATCCTCCATTATGTATCAGTGCACTGTGATGCAGTCTGTATTTACTCCAGTGTGGCACAGGAGATTTGCAGTCTTGTACTCGTGTGCTAAACTTCATTTTTAAAAATGTCTTTTTGAATTTCAAAATATCTCCATTAAGCTCACTTTACCCCACTTTAGAGGTGCTTATGAAGAGCCATTGTTTAATAAATAGCTTTAGTTTTGCTTATTAGCTTATCACAGCTTAGCATGGTCAAAGCTAGTTCATTTTTCACTTACACACTAAAACAAATTAGACGCCATGAGGAGGATTGCTGTCCTGGATATGTTTTAAAAAGCTCTCTGTGCCAAATTTCACTGAAAAAATGTGTTTCGTAATAATACTCTAAAACAGGAATTTTTGTCATACAGTGGGGCAAAAAAGTATTTAGTCAGCTGCCAATTATGCAGGTTCTTCCACTTGAAAAGATGAGAGGCCTGTAATTTCCATCATAGGTATACCGCAACTATGAGAGACAAAATGGGAAAACAAATCCTCCTCTGTCCTCCACTCGTTACCTGTATTAGTGGCACCTGTTTGAACTCGTTATCAGTATAAAGGACACCTGTCCACAACCTCAAACGGTCACACTCTCAACTTCACTATGGCCGAGACCAAAGAGCTGTCAAAGGACACCAGAAACAACGTTGTTAGACCTGCAGCAGGCTGGGAAGGCTAAATCTGCTGTAGGTAAGCAGCTTGGTGTGAACAAATCAATTGTGGGAGCAATCTTAGAAAACGGAAGACATACAAGACCACTGATTATCTCCCTCCATCATGGCTCCACACATGATCTCACCCCGTGGGGTCAAAATGATCACAAGGACGGTTAGCAATCCTAGAACCACACGGGGGGACCTTGTGAATAACCTACAGAGAGCTGGGACCAAAGTAACAAAGCCTACCATCAGTAACACACTACACTGCTGAGGTGCCAGACCTGTCCCCCTGCTTAAGCCAGCACATGTCCAGGCCCATTTGAAGTTTGCTAGAGAGCATTTGGATGATCCAGAAGAGGATTGGGAGAATGTCATATGGTCAGATGAAACCAAAGGAGAACTTTTTGGTAAAAAAAAAAAAAATGCTGAGTTATATCCAAAGGACACCACATCTACTTTGGAGCATGGGGGTGGAAACATCAAGCTTTAGGGCTGTTTTTCTGCAGAGGGACCAGGACGACTGATCCGTGTAAAGGAAAGAATGAATGGGGGCCATGTAACTTCCTTCCGTCAGCAAGGGCATTGAAGATAAAATGTGGCTGGGTATTTCAGCATGACAATGATCCCAAACATGCTGCCTGGGTAACGAAGCAGTGGCTTCATAAGAAGCATTTCAAGGTCCTGGAGTGGTCTAGCCTGTCTCACATCTCAACCCCATAGAAAAACTTTGGGGGGAGTAGAAAGTCCGTGTTGTCCAGCGACAGCCCTGAAACATCACTGCTCTAGAGGAGATCTGCATGGAGGAATGGGCTGAAATCCCAGCAACAGTGTGTGAAAACCATGTGAAGACTTACAGATATATATATACCCTTTGGCAACAAAGGGTATATAACAACGTATTGAGATGAACTCTCGTTATTGACCAAAAAAACTTCTTTTCCACCATAATTTGCAAATAAATTCTTTAAAAATCCGACAATGTGATTTTCTGGATTTGTTTTTCTCATTTTGTCTCTCATAGTTGAGGTATACCTATGATAGAAGTTACAGACCTGTCTCATCTTTTTAAACTGAAGAATAATAGCTTCCTGTAACATAGTTTGGTGTACGGGTTTAAACGGTAAACCAAACGTTTACTTGGACATTCTCTGTGTCCGGTGTGCATTACACTCGTCAGTTTGAGAGTCAGTGAATACTTGATGAGTGTTTGCTGACAAGTTTCTTTCATAAAAAAAAACTACAGATGACCACAGCAACCAAAGCAATCACAAGGTTTTTGGTGCAGCAACTTCTTTGTAACCAGTTTCATCTGGTGGTAGCCCACACTCAAATCTAAGTACCCCCCCAGAAAGTAGAGGAACCTGATTGTCATGATCCACAGATTTGCTCCCATATGTTCCGCAGACAGATAAACAGATAAAAGCTTCTCACATATATTGTTTCAAAGTGAGCTTTGAGATAGGAGTCGGGACAGTATTGATACCAAAGCTGGTATTGGTATCAGATACTAGCATGGTAGGATCGATGCTTTAGTTTGTTTGTCTCGTCTAAGTCTAAGGAACTGTAAAGCAAAGGCGTCTGGACTTTTTTATGTTGCTTGAAGACGTGTCACCTCTCATCCAAGAAGCTTCTTCAGTTCTAGGGTCAAATGGTGGAGAGTCCCATATTTAAGCCCTGTTGGAGTGTCCCTCGTAGAGGGACAATGGACCCACAATGGACCCCCTACTGATCCTCTACCTAATCACACACAAATCCCACAAGGCTTAAATATGGG
>VUQR01033915.1:0-12569 GCA_015108515.1 Hemichromis elongatus
TTCAGGGATGAGGGCTTGTTGTTCTTGGCTACAGGGATGATGACTGATCTTTTGAAGCATGTGGGGACCACAGACTTCACCAGGGACTCGTTGAAGATGGAAGTGAACACACCTGCTAGCTGGCTTTGTAGTCCGTAATGGTGCGTAGTCCGTGCCACATACTCCGTGTGTCGCCTTGGTGGAAGCGAGTCTCCACGCGCTCCCGGTACCGGCGCTTGGCATCTCTCACCGCGCACCGTATGAGGCCGCTTTGTAGGCGCTCATATTGCCAGTGGCGAGACCCTCGTTGTAGGTAGCGGTCCTGGCATTCACTGCAATGCGGATCGATCTGTCCAGCCACGGTTTCTGGTTTGGGAATGTGGTGACTCTGTACAATTGCGCATGCGTGGAGGTGGGAGTGGTGCCGACACACACTATATGTTATATTTCTGGTTTTAAAGATGCTGTTTTAAACAGGGCGATCTAAAACGCCTTCTTTGTTATATTAGTGCAAAGTCGCCTATAGAACGTTATTATCACATTTATAATGTACGATAATTTGTACTGAAAAACAATCATTTAGGCTTCTCTGTACGACTCGATCGGGCACACTGGGAGAGAACAACAGTGCTGTGCGGACGCAGTTAACTGGAGTGGAACACTGTTGGACCCTACTTTAAGGTAAATGTAAATTTTCTCTGACTCTTGTCCCTTAAATTATTGTGTAAAACGAGCTAACGGCGATTAGCTGCTAGCATAGCTGCTAGCATAGCCATTAGCTTAGCCTGGCATATTTGTTAAGCTCATGTTCTTCTCTGTTCTTATGTATTAAGCTAATGCTAATATTCCTAAGACTGAATGTTACAGCTGGGTTGTGTGATTTGGTAGGAGGAGACGGACGTTTTTGCTGCTGTTAACATGGGAGCACGTGGTTACGGCAACTGTGAATGCTGCTGCCACCGCTCCCTTCTGGTGGCCAAGTGAAGCGGCCACGTTGTTTTAGGTCCCAACGCACCTGAGCCACGACTCAGGCCTGCAACGAGTGTTTGCTATCAGAAAGACTGTAGCTGTAAAGGGATGTGTGTCGGTGAGAGTGTGTGTGGGCCCACAGTATTATGTAATTATTTGGTTCCTGTTGAAGTAAATACCGTATCATTGTTTAACAAACTTTATTCATTTTACTTATTTTCTTTTGTGTGTTTATGAACCAATCATTCACTAAAGTGGAGTTAACTTTATAATTGCCCTGCTTGCGTGTGGTTTATACTCTGAAAGAAGAGCTGGACACTAAAGCAGCTGGACGTGTAACCCGGAGCCATATTACTCTGACGCTGTGCCACAGACAGACTGCGATTATATCACACAAAATATTTTAAACTGTTTATGTCCCAGCAGCCACGAGGTCATTCAGATGCTGGAGGCATGATTGGCTTCCGTCCTGGTTCAGTCAAATCTGCATCCATTACTCTCGGTCCCCCACAGATGAGCGGGTAGAGCTTCAAACATTAGGCGACGGGGCAGGTTTGGAGTCCGGTTTCAGTCACCTCCACAAAAACTGTAAAAAAGAAGAAGCCAGTGTTTCTGGCATTTGTTTTCATTTCTCTGTGGGCTGTACAGAGGGATAACCACACCTCATTCACATTGACCCAGACTGCCTGGTTTCCTCCATATTAACCCTTTCACACATAGTGGTCACTACAGTGGACACTGAGCTGCTCCATCCCTGCCACCCACTGCCACCAGATGTGTGACGTGTTTCATTACAATGATTGCTATTTAACCCGGTCGTGCATGAATTATGACGACCTCAATCAGGATTGTTATTCATCTTTTCATTCTTAATCCTCCTGATTGAGGTCATTTATGAACATCAGCAGTAATCTCTACATAAACCTGATAACATGTCACTGCAGTCAGAGCTACAGAGCCAGCGTCTGAACCAACATGAACCGGGCTGTTCATCCTTTACCTGACACAGGTGTACTGTAACATGACTTTAGCTGTACACCACTGAATGCTCAGACAAATCTGAGGCTGTTTGCTATCACAGACACTCTGTGAGTGCTGTGTGAGTCTGTTTCCCATAATCCACTCAGCTCTGGGTAACTTCGCACTTTTGCCTCCTTTCCTCTGAGAATAAGCAGTGATGTTTGTATCTTTATTGCCAGTTGGGTCCTTCATGTCCGCACAGCTGAAACCTCTGCAGAGCTGATCATGACCAGCACACACACAACAGGACAGACAACTGTATGACGACGAGTCCCATCGTTATCCAGACAACCCGACCAAGCAGACCAACAAAAGGAGGAAGACCTACTCACAACCCACACTGGGTAAGTGTTTAGAGTCCATAAACACAAGGCTGGATATCCTAGGGATGCTTCATTAGCAACGCTCATGTTTTGTTATGTTTTACAAGTAGTGATGGGTAGATGACACCTCCACGGAGTGTGTGGCACATTGTGCTTATTGTGTTGATTGTGTCATTGGTTCAGGTATGTGGATGACACCTGGGTGAAAATCAAATCTCAGGACGTACCATGTGTTGCTGCACTGACGCATCAAATTCACCAGGGAGGATATGAAGAGTGTCAGGTTGGCCTTCTTAGTCTGCGAGGTTTCCGTCAGTAATGGGGGACATCTAAAAGCTGATGTGTACCATAAACCTACACATACGGATCAGTGTTTAAGGTTTGACTCTCATCATCCACTGGAGCATAAACTGGGTGTCACCAGGACGCTACAACACAGAGCCAACAGCATCCCCACAGACACAGCGGCCAGGGAAGCAGAACTAGTGGTTGTCAAAATGCTCAGCCCGATGTTTATTATTTAGTTTTTATTAGTTATTCATGTGAGATTTCTTTGATTTTGAGCACTTTTACACATACAGCAGGAGTCCATCTGTCATTTGTAGAAGGACCATTAGCAGCTTTGAGAAGTCCAGGTAACGGCTTTTTGTGTGACTATACCAGTTTTTCCCACTCTCCTTCACAGCGTTGCATCGGTTAATTGAGGTTGGGCTTGGGCCCATCGGTCTTATTTACATATATTATTGTAAATGAGACAATAATAATAATAATAATAATAATAACAATAATAACAATGCCTATTGCTTAATATTTAAATTTTTCAAAAAGCTAAAACATGTTCTAAATTGATTTGCATGTAAGAAACAAAAATATTAAATGATTAGTTTCAGGCGTTAACCTTATAATTAAACATAAATATTCCTTATCTTATCTTTTTTTTAATCAATGAACTTTGTTTCTATTTACCTTTAAAAATAACTCTTCATTTTGTTTTCTTCTGTTTTCCTCCAGGATCTGGTCTGATCCAGTCAGACTCCGGACCGTGGCTCATCCTTTGGCCCCGATCCGGCGCTTCCGGCCGGCTTTCAGCGGTAGACCGGGGCCATATCGCGGCCATTATACCCCGCCTCTCTGTCGGAACTCCGGAAGTTGGCTTAAAGCACAACGGAAACGGAGTTTATCAACGAAAAATGGATTAAAACCGTGTCTTTGGCGGTCGTTGTCGGAGTCTCCGGGTCTTTAGAGGATGTCCAGCACGGCGAGGAGCGGAGACATCATCCACCTGAACGTCGGAGGGAAGAGGTGAGACCCGGGAGTGGCCGCTAACCCGGCTAACTTCCGCAGCTAACACGGGGGTTCAATTATCGGACAGACTTCTTTCCTCATCTTTTTGTAGTAATGTTCTGTAAAGTAACGTAACTCTGCGCTAAGACATGAAACACATTTCATAAGCTTTTCTGTTTTTGCATGGTATACTTTAGTTTTTAACCCGGGTTAAGAAGTCAGAGTTTAGCGCTTTGTGAGTTTCTCTAGCCCCACACTTCGCTATTGTTAGCTAGCATAACCACAGATGAACATGAACGAGTCCGCAGAGAGGACCAGGAAACGAGCAACTGTTAGCTAGCTGCACTGCACACAATAAACGACGAGTAAATAATTAAGTTGAGGTTTACTTCAGTAAAAGTTTATTTTTGGCCTTTTTTTTTTTACGTAAACACTGTAGAACTACTCTGTCCGACAATGGAACTGATAAAGTTAGCAAAACAGGCTCATCTTTTGTTGAAAAGCAGGCGATGTCAGGTACATGTTCACCTATTAATCTCGTCATAGAGTCGGGCAGAGGAAGTCTTTAGTCAGTCGGGAGTGTTTATAAAGGCTGAAGCTCATCGCGCGTGTTTTACTCGGATACTGGCGATACTTGTCACGGATGCAGGAAATGACCGCGGGCTGGAGCTCAGCAGGGCAACAGTTTCATGTCCGGTAGTACAAACGGATGTAAAAGTTTCCCAGTGTTCATTAGAGTCTAATGTGCACCTGTGACTCCGTGCGGGAGGCGCAGGTGTCACCAGAGCGGAGGAGGAGAGGGCAGCTGTTCACACTGCTGTTATTTCTGTGCTGTTTTATGAGAACACAATAGTCAACAAGTGTGTGTTTGCTTTTAGGTTCAGCACCTCCCGCCAGACGCTCACCTGGGTCCCTGACTCCTTTTTCTCCAGGTGGGTCAGAGAGGGAGACCCTGGCTGTTGGGGACTTCTAGGTTACTTTCTCTGTGTGTGCTTCACTCACTAAAAGCTCAATTTTAAGCCATGAAAAAGCCGTATTAAAGGCCGGACAAGCTAAAAGTCTGTTTATTTGGTCAAATTTGTGCAGAAACGTACATATTAATATGCATACATGAGCTAGTCTGTGATGTGTAATCCTTATGGAAGTGAAATGAAAAGCAGATGTGGGATCGGTTCTTATATTTTTAAAAAGTTGCGTGCCTGCTGGTTTCTGACTCCTCGATGGTTTCTTTGGTTTTTTCCCTCTTCAGCCTTTTGAGCGGCCGGATCTCGACTCTGAAGGATGAGACTGGAGCTGTAAGTAAAACTCCTTCACCTCCCTGCGTGTTTTCCCTACTCACGATAACTGCGATTGTCCCTCCTCTCTCGCTCTAGATCTTCATCGACAGGGACCCCTCCCTGTTTGCTCCCATCCTCAACTTCCTGCGGACCAAAGAGCTCCACCCGCGCTCCATCAACGTGCACATGCTCATGCACGAGGCCGAGTTCTACGGCATCACACCGCTCGGTGAGGCGGAGCGCACGAGTGCACTCTGAGCTGAGCACGTAAAGCTGCAGACGTCGCTAAACAATCTTTGTGACTTTGTTTTTGGAACAGTGCGCAAGCTGCAGCTGTGCGACGAGCTAGACCGGTCTTCCTGCGGAAACGTGCTTTTCAACGGTTACCTGCCACCTGCAGGTACACCTGTCCACTCAGCACACCTGACCTCCACCTGACCTCCACAGGGCCTTCAGAGAGTTTAAATACACTGACACATGAATGTAATTTGTACATGATGTCAGGATGCTTTCACTACTAATGTTTATTATACTTACAGCTTTCTGCTCCGTAATAATAAAATCTTGGTAAAAAGTGTGTTTGATAAATGTTTATGCTACACAAACTATTGATATTGATTATTGAGTTTGAGGAGAAGTCTGATCAACATGATCCTGATTAATATTTTCTAAACGTCAAAGCGTTTCAGCTTCTTCATGTTCGCCTGTGTGTGTTGTCCCAGTGTACCCGGCGAAACGTCGGAACCGTCACAGCGTGGCTGGGTCGCAGTTCATGGCGGGTCGCGCCGTTTCTGTAGAGCGAGCGCCGGTCCGACGCAGCAACACGATGCCTCCGAACCTGGGGAACTCTGGGATACTGGGGAGAGCCCTGAACGAGGAGAGGACGTCAGGAGGTCAGCACGTTAAATAACGCTTCTTTTATTTGTCTCTCGTAATTGGGAGGGAAGTGGAGGAGAGATTTAGTGTGTGTGTGTGTGTGTTCAGGTCAGTCAGCTGACCCCGGCATGGTTCGGATCATCTGCGGCCATCATAACTGGATCGCTGTGGCCTACGCGCAGTTTGTGGTCTGCTACAGGTAAACACGTCACATGACCTGTGTTGTGTATTCGTTATCACACGACTGGGTTCAACACGTCTGTCCGCACGTCTGGAATGAAATGTGGAGTAAGGAAGGACGTTCTTCACAGAGAGACACAAACACACACGTGCACACCGCGCTCACACACCTTTACCTGCAGGTTACAGGTCATTTATCACACCTGCTGGACCGCCACATCTCTTCATCCCCCAGCATTTGCAGCCGTGACACTAATCGCCGTTATGTTACAAACCTTAACTCTAACACGCTTTAAATTTGAGGTGATCTTAGATTCGTTAGTCGCTGGGCCAAAGCCAGACGTCTAGGATGTGAGTATGGATAATAATATTTAACCAGATTCATCTGTTTGTTCTCACGCTGTCAGAGCATCTTTCAGAATTATCCTTATTGGATACTGAGTGGTGATATTGTATCCTTACTGTCTTCTGATTGGCTGCCCCTCTCCTCCTGCTCGTGTTCAGGCTGATTCTCTTGCCGCCTCCTCTCTCTCAGGGTGAAGGAGTCAACCGGGTGGCAGCAGGTCTTCACCTCTCCCCGGCTCGACTGGATGATCGACAGAGTCGCGCTCAATGCCAAAGTGATGGGCGGGTCGCTAGGAGACAACGACAAAATGGTAGCTGTCGCCTCAGTGACAGAGATCATCCTCTGGTCTATTTGTTCCGACGGCAACGGCAATGAAATCGGTACGAGTTTCAGCGTGCGGTTTTCTCAGGAATCAGGACATGAGAGAAATGCTCCCCGGTAACAAAAACCAACGTTTCTCCTTCCCTGCAGGCGTCTTCAGTCTGAACGTCCCCGCTGAGGCTCTCTTCTTCGTTGGTAACCAGCTCATCGCCACCAGCCACACCGGGAAGGTGGGGGTGTGGAACGCAGTCACTAAACACTGGCAGGTGGGTGGAGACGCTCTCAGATCAGAGCTGTGATTCGCCCACAGTCTCTCGCCTCTTAACCTGGAGCATGTCAGCTGTTCATCGTGTTTGTGACACCGCCCCCTGGTGGCAGCAGGCGGAAAACAGACACGTGTGTTTTCCACCTCGTTCAGAAGCAGCCTGCATTTGGAAAACTCTGAGAGTTGAACGTTACGTGATTTCGTGCAGCAGAGGTTTGGGAGGGGAATCCCACTCGCTGCTCATCGTAAAGCGGCTCATCAGAGTTTGGACTTCTAGAGGTTCATTTGGGCCGAGTCATGAGCACAGGTTTAATTCTAATGAAGGACAGCTGGCTGACTGTAAAGCTACATGTACAGTGATAAACGTTAAATCATCTTGTTGCTTTTTGACTCCCTTTTTGAGTCTGGGACTCACGAGGTCTCTCGATGGTCTCTGCCACTCTAACCAAAGACCTGGTCACGTGTCACCGAGCTCACCGAAGCCTCAGAGCTTCTGAGATGTGCTACAGCGGTGGAGGTGGAGTCCATCCACCGGACTGACTGTAGGGTTCGGTGACCCCCTACAGCCAAAGATACAGACTAATTCTGAGGAGAGCTCTGGCTGAAACGAAAGGAGCAGGTTTTAGATGAGGTTTGGAACTGAGGTAGTGGGTATAAATGCGCTGAAGGCTGGACACCTGCCGAGGGAGCCGATTGGACCGAGGTGGGCTTCTCGGTCTGCTTCACACATGTTCTCTGTGATCTTTCCAGAACCAGGATGTGGTTCCCATCAGCAG
Organism: Hemichromis elongatus; assembly: GCA_015108515.1. Taxonomy (NCBI): domain Eukaryota; kingdom Metazoa; phylum Chordata; class Actinopteri; order Cichliformes; family Cichlidae; genus Hemichromis; species Hemichromis elongatus. The sequence continues at coordinate 7,617 of VUQR01033915.1, forward strand.
CTACGACACCGCCGGCTCCTTCCTCATCCTGGGCTGCAACAACGGGTCCATCTACTACATCGGTAAGAAGCTGCAGATTGATGAGTCTGATCAACTGGAGACTGCTCAGTACGAGTATAAATTCATCCGATTATTGGATCGTAGTCATTAATATACTAACCAAAAACTGGATCTGTTCCATCATCCCGTAAAATCATTCACGTTTATGTTAAATTCATCAGTAAATACTGGATGAACTGGTCTGTGGGCCACTCTAGAGCATGAATAATGGGCTTTGGCCTGACAGCGGCTTCCTTCACTGTCGCCTTAAATAGAGCAATAACGTTATGTTATGTAAGTCCCAGCTGTTCACGATGTCCCTGTGTTTGCGTGTTAGATGTTCAGAAGTTTCCTCTGAGGATGAAGGATAATGACCTGCTGGTGACGGAGCTGTACAGAGACCCGACCGAAGACGCCATCACCGCTCTCAGCGTCTACCTCACGCCCAAAACAAGTATGGAGGCATAACGCTGCTACTACTGCAGTTTCCTCCAAAGGACGTTTGCGCTCTTTCATGACTCCTTCACCTGGACATCATTCTGTTAACGTGTTCGGGTCAAATCTGACGATTTACAACTTAAAACATTCATAAATATTGTGTTTCACATCCGATTGCCTCAAGGCCTTGTGACATCCTCCACTGTGCATGTGAACATGTAGAAGTGATGAGAACCACCTTTCATTAAATTTGAATGCTTTAATCAATGTTGTTACATCTTAGTGTTCCCAGTCAAAAGGGACCACCATAGGAAATGAATGGGACTCCACCCCCCACCGTCCTCCTGTGAGCCCCTGAACCACCCACTGAACCACCCACTGAAGTGCATTTGGTGTTGAAAAATATTTATGTTAATTTAAGAGCCGTTAAAACTGACCGGTCAATTTTGACCTGGAACATTGAAGTAAGGGGGGAGGGGGGGGGGGGGGCACACAGCCGGAGGGTGTCCCCCCAACGAGCCAGGGAAAGTCTTATTTTTCATGTTCCTGCAGCCTTCTTATTCACACTTGTTTGCTCAGGTGATAGCGGCAACTGGATCGAGATTGCGTACGGGACCAGCTCGGGCACTGTTCGAGTCATCGTTCAGCATCCAGAGACGGTCGGCTCAGGGCCTCAGCTTTTCCAGACCTTCTCTGTGCACCGCAGCCCCGTCACCAAGATCATGCTGTCGGAGAAGCACCTCATCTCAGGTACGAGAGACGCCTCGTCTCAGGTCTGACTCCTGGAAACTGGTTTTATGTGTCGAACGCAGCGTTGAAACTGATGTCTGGAGCTTGTTCCTGCTGTGGTCGTTCCTGAGCTCATCCGCCCCATCGTTGTCCTTCAGTTTGTGCAGATAACAACCACGTGCGAACGTGGACAGTGACTCGCTTCAGAGGAATGATCTCCACCCAGCCGGGGTCCACACCGCTCACCTCCTTCAAGATCCTCAGCCTGGACGACGTCGACGGACACGGAGGCTGCAGCGCCGGCACCGAGATCGGTAAGTGTCAAACCAGTGGCAGCTGCAGTGTTTGAAGAGTGTTAGCTGTTTCTTTAACCCTTATGTCTTCCATAAAAAAACTTACACTCGTCACCCTAAGGAGCCCAAACGGACCCGCCACAAAAAGTGCTATAAAAAATTTAAAAGGGTCAGTCTTTTAAAACTACTTCTGCCTGAAATATTCATATAAAGTTTTAATTATATTTCGGGGGTTTTAACCCTTTAAATCCCAGTTTTGTTACATGAGTGCTCTGGTTTTTAGCCTCAAAAAACAAAAACCTTGAATATTTTTAAAAAAAAAAGCATTTGAAGTAATATTTGATTGTAATTATTATTAGGCCTTTAGATGGTCCAAAGATTGCCACCAACAATTATTTTGATCAGCTGTTATTTTTTTGCAGGAGCACGGTTTTTCAAATCAGCGACGCTTTCCTGCTGACGTAGCCGGCCAGCAAGCACCTTATCCGGCTTGACGAGCAGCGAGCGCCCGCTGTGTTTACGGAAGTGTACGGAACATGTCCGTGCTTGTTCCAAACGTTATTTTTTTGGCGTTATGCATATTTAGTGGGCAGTCCTCACTCCCGCCGCACTAAATGCCGCACTGAATATGCATTTAGTGGCGCTTTGAGTGAAAAAGCGTGCAAAAGCCTGCTCCAGTAGCTCCGTTTTTCACTCTGCATAAAACTAGGAAAAGAATGCAAAAATGCACTAAATATCCCACTAAATGAATATTTAGAGGGGCAAGAGTGAAACCTACCCACTACATATGCATAACACCAAAAAAATAACCACTGATCAACTTTGTAGCATGTTCGGTACACTTCCATAAATAGAGCGGGGGCTGGCTGCCCGTCAATCCGGCTAAGGCGTCACCTCGTCGGCCTGTGCCGGCGGCGTGATGACCCCTGCTTTAAAAGTGGGCAAATGGCGCCACCTGCTGGTCAAATAAAAAAAGTACAGAGAGAAATACTTAGTCCGGTGTTGCACTGGTGTAACTTATAATACATTTGGGATGAAAAATAGCGTTTATAATGGTTTTCAATGGGTCCTTTAATGGACCCAAGGAGGATGAGTGTGAGTATTTGTTGCTGCTCAGCCATTTTAGGCTGATTTAAGAAAACCGGACTGAAATTTTCAAATTTATAAAAAATCCCATCCTTGGGCCAGTTCGGCTATATTCCATTCAACACAGTGGAAATGGCATGAAATTAAAACACGAAAGTGTCCGCAAAAGGACCCAGGAGGACATAAGGGGTGGCTGTAGCTCAGGTGGTAGAGCAGATCAGCTACTAACTGGAAGGTTGGTGGTTCGATCCCAGGCTGCCTCCTTGGGCAAGATACTAACCCCCATGTTGCTCTCCGATGCATCCATCGGAGTTTGAAGGTGTGTCAATTTTAGGTAGTGAGTAGCACTTAGAACAGTGTGCTGGTGTGATTGGGTGAATGCATTAGTTGTATAAAGCGCTTTGAGTGCTCAGAAAGAGTAGAAAAGCGCTATATAAGAACCAGTCCATTTACCATAAGGGTTAATGGAATGATGGAATTCAGAGAAGATGCTTAATTTAATTCAAACTTTTATTTTCTTCATATTTCTCCAGATTTTCTTGCTAGTTTTTGCCATTAAAAAAACATCTTGTTGGTTTCAGGGCCGTATGGAGAGAGGGACGATCAGCAGGTGTTTATCCAGAGAGTCGTTCCCGACACGGATAAACTTTACGTCAGATTGTCCTCCAATGGGAAGAGGTGGGAGACGTGTGCAGAGCTGTAGACACTTATAACCCACCTGGTTCTAAGTGTGTGTGGTCAGTTCCTCATTAGCTCCTGCAGACGCCGTAGCTGCTGTTCCTGGGGTCTGACGAACGTTTAACAAAAAGCTTTGTCACACATAAACATGTACAGCATGAAAGACAAAAAGGCTCAAAACAGCTGATCAGCACAATTAAAAACAACTGCGCTATACTGCACTGTACTCTGCATTAGATCAGTTCAACAAGGACATAACAGAACGCCGCCTGTCTGTCGACGGGCCCCTGGAGGGTTGATGTACATCGAAAAAAATTGGCTGCAAAGAATTTGTGGTTAATAATAAAATTAACTGTAGAATAATTAATCCTGGCTGAGCCCGCTTTGTGTTCATATCTCTTGTACTGAGTAAGTGGTGCTGGAGGACGCTGTAATTGTTGTTATTAACATACAGTCAGGTCCATAAATATTGGGACCGGCACAGTTCTAACGTTCTGGCTCTATACATCACCATGATGCATTCAAATGAAACCAACAAGATGTGCTTTAACTGCAGACTGTCAGCTTTTATTTGAGCGTATTTACATCCAAACCAGGTGAACAACAGTTTGCACATGTGCCTCCCACTTGTTAAGGGACCAAAAGTAATGGGACAGTTGGCCTCTGCATGGTCAGGTGTGTGTTATTCCCTCATTACCTCAATTACAATGAGCAGATAAAAGGTCCAGAGTTCATTTCAAGTTTGCTATTTTCATTTGGAACCTGTTGCTGTCAACTGCCAAGATGAGATCCAGAGAGCTGTCACTATCAGTGAAGCGAGCCATCATTGGGCTGAAAAAACAAAGCAAACCCATCAGAGAGAGCAAAAACATTAGGCGTGGCCAAAAGAAATGTTTGGACCATTCTCATAAAGAAGGAACGCACCGGTGAACTCAGCAACACCAAAAGACCCGGGAGACCACGGAAAACGACCGTGGTGGATGAACAATCGTTTCCCTGGTGAAGCAAACAGCCTTCACATTTGGCCAGATCAAGAACACTCTCAGGGAGGTCGGTGTATGTGTGTCAGTGTCAACAATGAAGAGAAGACTCCACAGTGTGAACACAGAGGGTTCACCACAGGATGTAAACCATCGGCGAGCCCCAAAACAGGAAGGCCAGATTAGAGTTTGCCAAACGACGTCTAAAAAAGCTTCACAGTTCTGGAACAGCATCCTGTGGACCGATGAGACCAAGATCAACTTGGACCAGAGTGATGGGAGGAGAAGAGTGTGGAGAAGGAAAGGACCTGCTCATGATCCTAAGCAGACCAGCTCATCAGTGAAGCGTTGTGGGTGAAGTGTCATGGCATGGGCGTGTATGGCTGCCAGTGGAACTGGTCCTCTTGTATTTATTGATGATGTGACTGCTGACAAAAGCAGCACGATGAACTCTGAAGTGTTTCGGGCAAAATGATCTGCTCGTATTCAGCCAAATGCTTCTAAACTCATTGGACGGTGGTTCACAGTGCAGATGGACAATGACCCAAAGCAAACTGCAAACGCAACCAAAGAGTTTTTGAAGGGAAAGAAGTGGACTGATGTCAATAGCCAAGTCAATCCCCTGACCTGAAACCGATCAAGCTTGCATTTCACATGGTGAGGACAAAACTGAAGGGAAAATGCCCCAAGAACAAGCAGGAAGTGAAGAC
>VUQR01033921.1:0-11078 GCA_015108515.1 Hemichromis elongatus
CTCCTCCAGCTTGGTAGCTGAACACCATTTTGTTGACACTGACTTGCATACGCACTAAGGGCTTGACAGAGAATGGGTTGGTACCCTCCTCCTACACACAGATCATAAACACAACTGTCCACAAAGGACTGTGGAGGAAGTTGTTGATGGCAAGGAGCAAAAGGTCCAGAACTGCTGCTGAGGATACCACAGTGGTCAGTGTTGCTGTACAATGCTGTCTGTTGTGCAGTGCAGCCAGCGCAGGCCAGACCTCCACACCGTGCCTCACAGCCAGGGTCATCATCCCCAGATGCTTTCCAGCTGTTAGCAAAAACCACATCAGAGCTCACAAGCTCACCCTGGCGTGTGCGAAAGTCATCTTGAGGTTGATTGTTGAAGTTTCCACAAAGACCGCATGTTGCATTCTGGTAAGTGTAGGGCACACTGATTTGGACATAACTATATCCATCATAAGACACAATTAAGCCAAAGTCAGTGCTGACAACCAGCGAAAAACCTGACTCATAAACTTGCACGGTGCCATTGCTAAGGGAGAATGGAGTGGATGCAAAGTTCCCATTGACCTGCAAAAACACCAGCATGCAAAGAAAGTAAAGCATACACATCACAAACACATATCACCTTAAGCACAAACTTGGTCCTTGTAGCATACCTTCGCCTCACCGCGTCTTCCTTTGACAAGCTCAATCGTGTCACTGTAGACATGCACTTTCACCAGTCGTGTCCAAGCAACTTGAGTACTGCCTCTGTGCTCATTCTTTCCCTCTACTCTGTAGTAGGGAAGTCCACTATTACATTGCTCAGACAGAACATAGGTGCAGGTGCCCTGAAAGTGGAACACTGTGTTATCAAAGGTGTAGTAATGGGGATCCCCACTTATGGTACAGGTGCGTCTCTGCACTGTCTGGCAAGAAAACTGGAAGGAGGTAGGCTGGCAGATCTGTGAAAAGGAGCATGGTTGCCTCTGGCACTGCAGGCCTGAGGAGGTACAGGTGCACTTCTGGGCACAGGTACTGTCACTCCAGAACGAATCACCAAGCTGCACAGGTTGACCTTTGAAAAAATAGAAAAACAAATAATTTTGATTTTTTTTTATACTTCAACTGGAAAACATTCCTACTACTCCATCAATAATAAATTAAATAATAATGTGTTGTTAATATTTTCTGTTACTATTTTTAAAGAGTGAGGACCAAAAATGAGGGGATAGAGAGGGCAATTGTCATTTACTATAATAACATTCTTCTCATAGAATTGTTATATAATTTTGTTCAGCTGGCTATGGTGATTATGTTTTAGTTAAGGCCTTACCATTGAAAGTACAGCCTGTTGATCCACGGTCAGTCCTGAAGGCCCAGCGACCGGGCACATTGACATTGCTGCTGATACGGAAATTTGAGAACTCCCCTGTTGCATTATTTGAGAAGGATCCAGGGATGGAAAAATGGTGAGTAGAACTGACTGTATCATATCCAGCCTGAAAATGACATGTCACACTGTTAAAAAATAACTTTTTTTTTATTATGCATTTATATATTTATATGCACGCATTTCACTTAAAGCAAAAGATGGCCACAAAAATATGTTTTAAAAATGTATGTTTTTAGTATATTATATTTTAAATGGTACCAACCTGTACAGAACGTGTTGTGTAGGCTATGCCCCCATAGTTCATCAGCACAAATGAATACTGGCCACCAGATATCAGGACAGCTTGGACTGTTGTTTGCTGAAAAAACACAACATCTTGACTTAAACGTATATATATTCATAGACATAATACCCATGTACTTTATATTGATTGCCCAATTTACTAAGAGTTGACTTACTGTTCCAGTCATTGGAAAATAGGCAATTTCGTACCAAGTTGCAACAAAGACCCAGTTAGCATTAAAATTCAGTCCTGGAAAGTAATGATTGATGTCTTGTGTAGCTTGCTGAAGAACACTGCCGCTGGTGTATTGGTTGTAGTAGACCTGACCATTTCCTCTGTTGTCTAAATCTGTCCAGAATGGAGCGATGATGTCTCTGAATCCATGCATTGGAAACGGTTGGGGTGAGTAGCTAAACCATGGTGCATCAAATGTCAGGTCCCCATTGGTGTTTACCTAGAAATTAAAAAACATTCTTATAAGCAAAAATCAGTGTACTTAACAGCGTACACTATATTACTCTGTTTGTGTCTGGGGACCTGATCCTTGGAGTGGAACAATTTTTGGTGCAGCGTGTTATGAGGTTTATAAGCCACAGAGACTCTGTGTTTAGAGACAATGCGTCTCAGCTGTTCTGATAATCCTGACACACACACGGGATCACTAGTTTTTCACTTAAGCAACATGTTCTTTCTCTCTTGGAAGCTTGGAGGTGCCTTTCCAGCTTTGACAAATTTACTCAGGGCCTTCTTGACATGATGTTTGTCTGCTCCCCTGGCCTCAGGAACTTAAAATTTTCATACCCAAAAATCTACATCAAGCTATCTTTTATTTGCAGTCTACGATGACTCATCACTGCTTTAGATGTACATTTTTCTTGTAAGGGATTATCAGTCCTACATTCCAGAGAAGTATGTAATTATTTTTTATTTATTTTGGTATTGGATGGAAATAACAGGTAGGCAACTTCATTGTGTGGGACCTAAATGCACTCTACCCCATATCAGTATGTATCATTTTTAATTTTCAATTCACTAGCTGGGCCCACATCCTCATTTTAGGTTTGACAACGTTTTAGTGTTAAAGGTGAATAACTTGGACAGGAATTGAGCTGCGGTTTGGGGAAGTCCTTGAAGGGGACTGGCAGAAGCTCCCGGGCCTGGCAGATCCCCATGTACTAAATAGAAGTGAATAAGTTAAAGAATCAAAGAGGAGGGAGGGCACAAAACAGCTTGTAGAACGGGGGAACCTATGTAGATGAGAACCGGAAGGAGTGTGTTTGGAGGCGTGGTCCCACTCCTGAAATTCCAATACTTAATCTCCAACATATATTTAAGTAAAGAAGAAATTGAAGATAATTTATTACTTTCATAACAGCAAATCTTTCCATTTTCTTTTTTACGCATGTGTAGCCGGATCGGCTACTTGCCTTTCTCTTGCACTCTCTCTCCCTCGCTCGCTCTACCTCTCTCTCTCTCTCTCTCAGCTGCGAAACTAGGTTAATTGGGAACCTACCTGCATATTGATTGCAGGGTGGTGTCAGTCTGTATAAAGTTAGGCCGGTGTTCTCCTGGTTGATTCCTCCCGTGCGTTTGGCAGAAAGCAGCAGTAAATGCTGGCACATCGCTACGGTTAAATCAGCAAGTGAACGGCTCGCATGACAGCTAAAGCCCGGCAGCCTCTATTTTACACCAGCGTGTTCGAATTATCTCCACCAGTGCAGTATAGCGCCTCCGGTCCTCGCTGTTTGAGCGCTCCTCCTCGGTGGAGCTGCTGTCTTGGTCTTGTCTTGCATTGTCTTGTTTTGATTTGTCATATCTTGTTTTGTTTTATCTGGTGTTCTTTTATTTTTGTGCAATTGTTTTTATTAAATGGCTTATCTTTCCTGGTTCGTCTGGTTTTGTTTTATTTTATTTTTATCCTGGATTATTGCTTATACCCACGCCCCTGTGATCTAGGTTTGGACAGTTACTACCAACACAAGCTGTAGTTGACTCGTGGGGTGTAAGCTTTCCAGTCTCATGTGTGTGTGTGTGTGTGTGTGCGCGTGTGTGATTTATTTATTTATTAAAGATTGAAGTTTAATTTTTTTATGATATGTAGCGAGCTCGACGCGCAGTGCCCTTTTATCATTTTAACATATTATTCTGTGTTTTATTTCAGTGAACTGAGGACTTGCCAGTGGCCCTGGGACCTCAGGTGGTGGGTCGTTTGCACACTTTCATTTGTACAGCACTGGGTGCCAGCTGCAGTGATTTTCTTTTTGTGTGATTTTTCTTTTGGGTCCACGGCTGCTGGTAAGTCGAGTTCCATGATTGTTTTATTTTATTTTATTTTAGGACACTGTTAACCACAATGCTACATTTTGTTTTCTTAATATTTTATCTTTTATTTATTTTATTATAAATTAAACTGTTAATACTTGAGCCAACCTGCCTATCTGTGCATTTTTGAATCTGTGCAGCCTCTTTTATTTGCTTTTATTTACTTTCTTAAATATACATTTCCTGGGGGTGAAATTCCCCTAGGTGGCGTTGTCGTTTTTCACACATGTAAAATTTAGTTCTGTTGTTGTAACTGATTTGCCAACAGGAGAATGAACATTTTATACTTCTGCATTTTGTTTTAGTTCCCTAAAACATTTTTTACTCACATAAATCTGATTATACGTCCGTCCAAAATACAGAAAGGGACGCTGTAGGACAATAAGAGGAGAACTTCCATCGTCTGACGGAGGGCTTGTTGTTCCAAATATTGGGTAGAGGGTCCCTTAAATGAGTAGAAAAGGATTTGCCTCATTATGTTGCAATTTTTAAAATTAAACATTGCATCCAAAACTTCCTTTCTTAATAAGTACCACCCCAATTCCCAGAAAGTTGGGACACTGTATAAAGTTTAAATAAAAACAGAATGAAGTTATCTGCAAATCTTAGAAACTTATAATGTATATGAAATAAAACACAGAAAACAGTTTGAACTTAGAAATGTATCATTTTAAGAAAAATATTGGTTCATTCCAAATTTGATGGCAGCAACACATGTCAGAAAAGTTATGATATTGGTAACAAAATGCTGGAGGAACAATTAGGAAATTATTGCACATTTAGCTTTTGTTTAGATTTCACAAATTTTACACTTTTGGTTGTACAGCATAAATAACCAAAATAAACCCTTTTGAAAGTATTGTAGCCTGTCATAGCAGGAATAGTAAACCAAAACACAAAACAGAATACTATGGAGCTGAAATCTACAACAAACAAGGAGGGGGCAGCTTCATATTGAACTCAGATCAGGTTATTCTAAAAAGCCACATGATTAGGCAAGTCTTATATTAAAATAATCTGCAACTAAAAGAGGAAAATGAGGAAAAAGTTTGCATTACTGCTAGTAAAGAAAGCTCTTAGTGTTTTCTGTTTATAGAAAATGACTTTGTTTCTTCTAGTGGTACCAAGCATTGCTGTAGATTACTATAATAGAGTTCTTGTATATTATGTTAGGTTGCTTAATTAATATGAACTGCACTTCTTTTTTTACATGCTTGTCCAGTGGCAGCTGGACAAGCTACACAATATGTCTTTAAAGACACTTATTGTTGGAATCAACAATGAGTGGCTCAAACTTAAGTTATAACTTTAAAAAGCATATTAACTCACCTGATGCCACAGGATCTGTGACAACAGACAGATAATTAAGTACACACATGCATGTATTAATACAAAAGAATTATGTTTAAGGCTACTCATTATTGCAATTTGCACTCAGTAATTTAAGTTTTAATTTAGTATATCATTTTTTCATTTTATTATATAAGCACATTAATTCACCTCAACAAATATAAATGACTTCAAACATATGAGTTTACATACATAAATCATGACTTTAAAGATACTTAATTAGGAAACAGTGAATATAGCAGTTTGTCTTTGTTATCTACTGGTATGATCTCAGAGTATTATCAAAACTTCAGATCACTAATTATTTTCTATGATTGCAGATAGATCTCCAAGAGAACATTAATAAGTTAAAGAGAGGTTATCAAAGCTTTCACTTACTTGTTGCCTGAAGACTCACATGACCTATCACAATAAACACATATGTTTGAATACAAATCTGAGAATCTTCACATCGTTAAACTGCAATCAGCTAATCAATACAACAACAATAAATCATTAGGCGGATTTTAATTAATACTCACCTATAATCACTGAAAGCAGCAGTAACAATAGTGTTTGACGTGCCATAGCACAAACGTCAAACCTGTTGAATGATCACACATAAATTAAAATGAATAATAAAAAATATAAGCATTGAGTGGGTATACACCATGAAAATTTACACAATTTGCTAAGTAGCTTATAGAGCAAAAGATGTTTTTAAGTTTAAATGTTGATGTGCATTGAAATATTCCCAATTAATATAGGTATCACCTTACAATACCAATGAAATCCAAACATGACTTTATTAACTTAAATGTAGGCATAATAAAAAAAAAACCATAATAATACAAAACACTCCCAGAAAAGTCTGAAAATTATTTTTAGTTTAAACAAAATAACTTAATTACCTTGTCAAGTCTTCTTTGGGACATATACATCTCATGTGAAGCTGCAGGACTGCAACAATGCTTTTATACTGTCAGCACTGGCACAGTTCCAATAAATGTTCTTTGTCTTACCTCTAAGGTGCATTAGATACTCGCAAAGCACATTGTTTCCTCATAACAATGAATCATACTTTTGTGCATTCAGAATAATAATCTTGCCTCAGTTACTGTGTTCTTTAATAGAAAAGGAAATGTAATAATGTAACATAGGTCTGATTAAGGAATTGTGGGATAGTATTTGTTTCAGCTGGCTTCCTCTTCAGACCTTAGCATGTTTGCCTCAGGGAGTGGATATGGAGGTATGTAAAGATGACATGAGAGATCCAATCCATTTTACTCCAACTTTATTCACAGCTTCACACAACTCAATTGTTTAAGTGCCAGAAGCCTAAAATTGAAGTTTTGTGAAGCCGTGATTAAAGTTGTAAAATACTGGGATCTCTTGTGTCGTCTTTACATACCTCCACATTGGTGACCCCTAAGGTGAAAATGCTACAGTCCAAAGAGGAAGCCAACTCCCACCTGGAAGCATTGGCAGCCGCCGGACTTCCACCTCCGCCTACAGCCTCCAGATTTTCGGCATCACAACCCTCCTTCATGGTTCGTACATGTAGAAGCTCAGTTTGCACTTCATGGCATTTCAATTGATGACATGAAATACCATCACATGGTGGCATTAACTGGATCCGCTGTCCACCCTCCATGTGATGACCGTCCTCTGGGATCCCCCTGCCCAAGGGATATACACCACTCTTAAGGCTCTGCTTCTGCTTCATAGAGAGCATGCTGTCCTTGATAGGAACAGATGACGGAAGATTCCTCAGGCACCCGTACAAGCTAGCCTCGCCAATTCCCCTTTGCTGGCCGTAAAGGATTACCTCTCACTGGCAAAAGAAGCGGATCGCATTCTCCTGACTAATAGGAGCTTCGGCATCCAGGCGATAGTTCCTGACTCACCGACATCATCTCCCGTACCCTGTTACTGTTATTATATGTGCCACAGGTCACTCAGGTACCACTTTCTGTCATGGTGGGGAATTCCAGTATTTTACGTAACAGACCCAAAAGCAGACGTAGAAGAAATGAACTGGTGTTTAAACAAAAAGTGAGCCTTTATTGTGGCTGATACAAAAAATAAACAAGGTGAAACTAAACTCAAACCTAAACTGGGAAGAACTATGACTAACTATGAAAACCAAGACATGAGACATGAGAAACCATCAATGTGAAAAAAGTCTAAACATGAACCTGAACAGTAGCAAAAAGTCTGATTCAACAGGAACACAAACAAACAACCCTACAAAGACAGAATGGAACACAGACTAAATACACACAGGATGTTATCAGGGGAAGTGGAAACACACGGACAAACAGCTGACACAAATAAACATAATGTCACAGGGAAGAGTAAAATTAAAGATATTGAACATGAAGACACCTGACTCTTTTAAATAAATCATGAAACATTGAGAGATGTAGACATGACACAAAAGCTTGACAACATGAAACACACAGACAAGAAACACATGACATATTAACACAGAGGACAAGAGATGACTTATAAATCAGGAACTATAGAAGAAACAAAACTAGAACGAAACTCAACTAAATCTTAACTAATAGCAACACAAGAACTAAGCATATTTTCAACATAATATAAGAAATCAAAAATACAAAATGAACTCAAAATAAATAAAATAAAATGTAAAATAAAATGTAAAATAAAATAAATGTATATATGCAGATTCATTCCAAGCAGTTCTCATGTTTTCGAACATACAGACAGGTTGGGTGGCTGAAAGCGTACGATACCGACAGTTTGTCACATAGCATCAGTATGTTACGTTTGGGATCAGAATGTGTTGGCGGTACACACGCTGGAATTTCAGACTTGAACTGTGGTTTACTGGAAAAACAGAGCAGCATAAATGAACTCAACTGTGCTTAAGTAAATAACATATCTTAAAAGAAAATGTGACCTAGCTACAAAAAACTTGTGTGACAGATTAAGGAGTGGTACACCATCGTGGCCTCATTGTGTCATGGTTGCTTTGACATGCACATAGTTCCCGCACTGGGAGTGGCCTGATAAGCCTTTAATGAGGCTTGGCCAACTCCAGGCCTTGAGGGCTGGTGTCCTGCAGGTTTTAGATCTCACCCTGGGTCAACACACCTGAATCAAATGATTAGTTCATTACCAGGCCTCTGGAGAACTTCAAGACATGTTGAGGAGGGAATTTAGCCACTTAAATCAGCTGTGTTGGATCAAGGACACATCTAAAACCTGCACGACACTGGCCCTCAAGGCCTGGGTTTGGACACCACTGCTTTAAAGCAACTATTATGTGGGAAAACCAGTAAATAATCATGGTGTCATCTTTATTACATACCACCAATAAGGATTTTAGTAATGATAAACTCTTTCCTCACAAGTCAGACTTGTGGACGAAAGGTCCAAAGGCATAGAAAAAACTGATTTCAAAAATACCCGTGTAAGTGACCCGTGTAAGTGTCCCCTAACCCTAAAACAGATAATAGTTCATTTTATTGCTACCTGTGATTTTTTTATTTTTTTTTATTTGTTTATAAAAGGTTTGAGGTGTGAAATAATAATTAATGGGTGTGAGTGGTTGGAGGATGTAAGATTTCCTTGTAAAACAACGGAGGCCTAGCAAAAAAACGTTTGGGAACCACTGGTCTAGGTTATGTTTTCCCCATGCCTAGTCTGTGTTTCTGTGATAATTCCTGTGTTTAGTCAGTTTTGTCTTTGTGTTTACTACAAGTTCACATGTCTTAGTCTCAGTGTTAGTTACCTGTTTTATTTTAATAGTCTCATCTCCTGTGTGTGTTGTGTTCAGTTTTGCATTACTCTTGCTCATTAATTGATTCTGTTCACCTATGCCTTGTATAAGTCCTCCGTTTCGTTCTGTTCTTTGATACATTGTTGTCGTTCTCTCTTTTGTGCTCAGTTATTTAATGAGTAAGTTCTTGTTTTCGGTTTAGGCTGTGTTTCTCTAGCATATTGAGACTATCTCTCCACACCGTTACATATTCCATATATACGGGGTATGACCCCCCTTGGTCGTAGTGTGTGGAAACTTCTTTAAGACACTCCGGCTCGCCCGGCCACGCCCAACAGCTGACGTATAAAACAGCTGTGCAGAAATGACACCAGTGATTGTTTGATCCCCACTTGTGTAGTGTGTGTGTGTGTGTGAATGTTTCACCTTAGGAGAGTGCCTGTGTGTATGCGCGTCCACCAGGAGCCTGTTACGGCAGCCTCCATGGGCGCTGGTGCTCCCTGTGTTTGCTTATTCCGACACGGATCCCTCCACTAATCGCTTAGTCTCCGCTAGCAACAATTGGGCTGCTTGTCAGTGGGAGGCGTGCTGCCGTTCGCTAGCATGCCGCCTCCCTTGGCTGCGGCCGGCGAGGTGTTGCTTTGACATCAGCCTGTTCGCTGTCTCTTGGGGAGTCGGGGTTTCAGCGTTGTGGGTGCACGCTGTTGGCTGGGGGTCTCATAGCTGAGTGGCTACGATCGGAAAATTTGCGGCTTCGGCCTATTAGCCATTGCCGTTGCCGAGGGGCATTCATTGGCTGCCCAGTCTCTCTTAGTGGGAAGACAGAGCTGGGTGCTGGTAGGCACAAGACAAAGAACGTGTCACATAAGCATTACAGGGCTTACAGCATTTTTGCTTAGTGTGGGACACAGTGCTGTGTACATAAACAGCAAGACGGGGGAAAATGTGTAGCGGCTAAGCCGTAGCTACTTCCTGTTTGCCGTGTGACCCCGCCCCTTTGCTGGTGACACGGTATGGAGGCCCAGATGGCCCAAACTTGTGTCCTTGTGGTATCCCCATGCCCCTGGTGGATGGGCATGAGCAGTGTGTCTTGTGCCTGAGGCCTGAACATGCTATATTGGCCAGAGACGCTCCTGACGCTTGTAGGAATTGTTTTATATTCCCTGTGCATGCTAGGGAAGCCCGCACTCGGGGTTTTTGCCGCAAGGCGGCCTACCCCTCGCCCTTGCTTACCTGAGCAGTGTGGCAGCCAACACATCCCATACCTGTCTGTGTAGAGGTATTCTGTGCCATTTTCAGATGAGCACATGTAAGTTAGCTGCGCCTGTGCACATAAAATGCTTTGCCAGCCTCACGCTTGCTTCAGCTGTTTATTTTCTGTCTTAGACCAGAGCATGATAAGGCCATTGTGGGGAAAATGGCTGCTACTGGCATTGTGTCCTGTTCAGCAGGCCATAGGCTGGGCCCCTCTCACAGCTGATTGCTGTTCATGGCTGGCCCCTCCCACGTGCTAACCCTAACCCTACCCACCCATGGCCGCACCTCTTGAGGCCAGGGCCAGTGCAGGTTGACTGTCAGGAGGCCGCTGTTGGAGAAGCTCCATCCCCTCGTCTGCTGCATCCACCTGTCCCTGGGCCGACCCTGCTGGTCCCCAGGCACGGTTTCAGGCCACATGGGTCCCTTCAGCTCTTGCTTGGAGCTTGATAGGGGTGCTGGATCTGTTCCTCCTGAGGTCCGTCGAGTGAGCGGGCTTTGAGGTTGATGTTGCACAGCCGCAGCGCCTCCTATCCCAGGTGCCGCTGCAGCCTCATTGGTCTGGTTGCGGGCAGCTGAGTGCCCTGCCTCCCAGGATTTGTGGTCCCCTGCAAGTGGATGGTTACTGCCTTGCATGGCGGGAGTGGTTGCCTTGGTTCGCTATTTTTTATTAAGTATATCAGTAAGGAAGCTGACTAAATATTAACTGTTAATTCATGGCAAAGGGGTGGGATTAAATAAGTGTTTACTTCTTCCCACTTCCTTTCA
>VUQR01033927.1:0-11912 GCA_015108515.1 Hemichromis elongatus
AGGTTTCCACTGGTCTGATGTCCTTTCATTGTGTTTCTTGGCCCAAACAAACCTCTTCTCCTTGTTGCTTTTCCTTAGTCGTGGTTTCTGAGCAGCTGTTTGACCATAAAGCTCTGATTCACACAGTCTCCTCTGAACAGTAGACCCAGAGGTGTGTCTGCTACTGGAGCTCTGTGTGGCATTTATCTGGGCTCTGATCTGAGGTGCTGTTGGCTTGTGATTTCTGAGGCCGGTGACTTGGGATGAATTTATCCTCAGCAGCAGAGGGGAGTCTTGGTCTTCCTTTCCTGGACCGTTCCTCATGTGAGCCAGTTTCACCGTAGATGGTAGGATGCAACACAATTCTCAGTGACTAGTTGATCTGAATAGGATCCAGTAACTATCACAGTGGCAGACCTCAAAGAAAGAGTCTCAGCATAAAGAGTGTACAGCACCAGGCATTCACACCTACCAGATAAAAATTACCAATTTTTACATTTAGCGCCACTGAATCTGTCAGTACCATTTCACATGAAGAACAGCTTTATGACTTCTCATTAAATAGCAGCTTTTATTATTTGTCTATAATGGTCATATTAGCTGATTCTCTCCCAAAAGTCAGCTAATATGACAAGTCCAAATATATAAGAACACATTGTTGACAAACATGACACTTAAAATTTCATTGTTGTTTGTATTGATGTGATTCTTGTATACTGATAAGACAAATAGAGAAGAGAAGGGCAACAAACATGGATGCTGGCGCTTAAATTAACATTAATGAGGAATGAGGAAGTAAATCCAAATTTGGCAGCACTAAAAGTAAGAGAGAGAGACCTTTGACCTTTTATTTGATCCCTTAATAAGAATGTGAAACAAGATGTAAAATAATCACAAAAGTATCCAGTGGCAAAGCTGAAAACATGTTTTTTTCAGCCTACACAGAAGTGGATGGGATAATTTCACATTTCTGCAGCCACATCATGTGGAAATGATCACAGATGTGCCCAATAAGAAGAAGAAGAACGTGGTGATGTTTGCTAAAAACAAGTAAATTTAATTTTTTTTAATGATTTTTTTGTGCTGATTCAGCAGTGAATGTGGACATTCTAGTGATTTCTAGGCTATAATAATGTCAAAACTTCATCACATCAAAAATCCAACCAAAGACAGCTTGAACAAGAATATAGGGTTGACAACAGCTTGGTTATTATATTCTCAGAAATGTGTAAATATGCCCATATACCAGTGTGTATTTTGTGTGTGATATTTGTATGAGTGTGATTTTAGCACTGAATTATATGAAACACGGCATCAACAAGAACAATAAAGTGATTACAGATATATATATTTTTTTTATCTCATCAAAGGAAAATTAAACCAAAACGGGCTTTTGAACATTCTTGTGTCTTTGGAGATAGAGATTGCAGAATTTACGAGCTGCACCTGAAGGCACCATGAAATGCGAGCCCACATAACGATGTGAGTGCGCAAAAAGAAAAGATCTTTTTAGAACGTATTTGTTGTGGTGACCAAGGTCCCATAATTTATGACCTATACTGCAGGCAGACACCAGGGGGCGACAGAAACGTTTTAGCTTTATTTTGGGGGCAGCTGTTAGGTCGTCCATGTTTTCTACAGTAATTGGTCTTATCACAACAGTCATCAGGTCAATATTTTCTTCTCTCTTAAAAGATCTCCATAATCTATTTTGAATCAAAGTGATCAAATTTATCCACATAGTCATTTTGTGAAAAAACTGATTAAATATTTTACCTCAAACTAAGCTAATAACAGAGGATAGCTGCTATATTTGCAGTATGCGGTGTTAAACCAAATTCTTTGTTTCCAGTATTGCTACTGTTGAGCTACAGCAGGAATATAGCAATAAAACGTAAGGCAGAGCAGAAGGTTTGCATTAGTTAAAACTTTCTTCTTCTTTCACGTGGGTGGTTATTGACAAACAGCGATTTCATTTCAACTTCCAGACTGACGTATTGATTACAACGATTACAAAAATCATTTTCTAAAGATTTGTTTTTGTTTACATATTTTCTGATTCAGGCACCTGACAACTGTTTACAGAAAATATGTAAACCCATCCTACAACCAGTTTTATACTTATTTTATAAAACTGCAATTTGTCATTTTTAATTATTTAATATTATGGTAATCTCACTCTGTAAGAAAATAATGTAATTTTTACATAAATGACTGCAAAAAATTGATACCATGAAAATGAAAAAAAAAAACCCAAACAAACCCCAAAACAAACAACCCTGTGAGGTTTGGTAATATTATCAGAATCAGAAAACGTATGTGTTCCTTTAACAGATGGCATCATTGATGTTATTAGTTTGAAAGCTTCTGGGACCATTAAACACATAATAAGTACCATTCTGTTCAAAATAATATACGATAAAATATATTTTTAATATGACAGATAAAAAACACACAAAGATGGCCTGTCATATTTCTCACGGGGTGCGTTCCAAAAGTCCATTTTGCTTAGAAAGATTCCTAATTGAGAGCCTTGACCCAGCAGTATCTGCGTGGTGGTAAGAGAAAAAAGGAAGAGGTTCAACGCTTCCTTTATTGCTTCTGTTAACATAGGATACACTGAATCATCCTTTATGAAAAGGGAGGAGGAAATGCCGTCCCATAATTCATTGTGACAGATCATTCAGCCGTTCGAGAAAACAATCGACACAGTTGTGCAGATCATGCAAATGTTCATTGTAGCTGAATTTTTCATTTCATCCAGAACTTCCTATTCATTTATAGTTTTTAACAACAGTTCTGTTTGATCGAGGATCTGTTTTAGTCAGCGTTAGAGGAGGTTCTTTATCTGGCACAATGAGAGAGAGACAGCTGTTTGTAACTTTAAGTGTTGCCGACAGTGAAGGCAGCAGGTAGCTGAGTGTTTCCTGTGTTAGGACCTTTAGGTACAGACACCTAAATGAACATGCGAATCCAAGATCTTGTTTTGAGTTTATATGGAAATAAATACACAATTTTGACAAATCTGTTTATAGAGCACTAAACTAAAAATTAAAGTAAAAATACAGGTTAGGTGTGTTTTAGTTGCAGGATAGCATATCAGCATCACAACACTACAGTAAAGTTCTGATGCTTGTTTCTGATTAAAAGGTGTTGACCACGAACTGTGAAGACCTTTATGTTTTAGCTCTGAATCTGAAGAACAAGTTGTGCTTAACAGATCAGACCACACAGTGGGACCGAGTGCAGCTGGGTCATGGGAAGAGTTCTGCTGCTGTGAGTTTCTACACAATTATGGAAAATCTGCTGGTGTTCAATTGTAATCCAGAAACTCTGTTATCATCTGAGCCATCCAAGCCTCCAGAATTCCTTTAAGAGCACAACTCAAAGCAGGTTCAAGCCTTTAAATGTGGCTCCAAGGAGAAGACTTTTTGTTGGTATACTGATGTAAGCAGATCAGAGCTCCAATCCTGCCAAACATGTAAGTGAGGCTGTAAAGTAGCACTTGAAGAGCTCGACCACACACCCTGCCCTCTCTTAGCAACCACAATTGAAATCTGTAAACACCTCACAAAGCTGCTTTTCTTATATTTCTCAGACCAATTTTCAGGGTTTTTTCTAATCTCCTAATCAGATGTACCAAAAGCTTCCCAAAGACTCCAAGCGGCTGAAATTTAACATCAAAAGAATGGCATCATTAAGAAGGTTTGATTTGTAGTGGAGCTATATTGTTTGACTAGGTGAATGTCTTCTTCAACCATTTGAAAAGACAAATACAATCCTAGCTTGCATAGAGAAACAAAAGAGCTCAAGTGTTATCACAAAAGATTAATGCCACTATTTCAAGATGGAACAAAGGGAAGCAACACCCTGAGGCCTACTGGGACAGTCTGGCATCACTTAGGTGGGATAACTAGAGCAGCAAGCGCGAAGCTATTTTTACTGTCATGTTTTTTTAACAAAACCCACACTGATGGTGTTTTACCTTCAAGTTCAATTTGATCTCATTTTTAGTAAGTACAAAGAATAATTCTTGGGTTCAAAGAGATGTGGAGACATTAGAGACACATGGAAAACGTTTTGAAAGAACTTGTGGGGCGGCTTGCGTTATCCTGCTGAATGAGACTACAGGCCAGAGCACTGTTTCCAGCTTCTCTGGCATGACTGAGAGGCAGACTGATATGACTGAAATAGTGCTCACATAAAGCCGCCCTGATCTTATAGTGAACAAGACAGAAAGAGCCTCATCTATGTTGTTTTCCTCCTAAGTTTGCCCCGAGGCGCTAAAGCTGCTGGCAGAGTTCATCTTTGCACAAGGTGGTATTTTGCATCTGTGACCTGATGCAGCAGGTTCTGGCATTACTGAGGAATCTCAGAATGTATTAAATGTATTGTTAAGGCTGAATCAGGTGACCACAGACCATCTTTTAGTGATGCTGCCATAGGCTAAGGTTCCTGAGGCAAAGAACAGCCCAACCTTTGCTTGATTCTTTCCACCTCACCTCGTTACCCTCCAGTGAAGCAGTGCTCTACTATTTGATGCCACTTGTGCATGTTGGTAATGTGTTTCTCTCATAGTTTGTGTTTGTATCTTTAATTGTTGGGGCTTAGTGTCTAATATTCTAGAGTCTTTACCTTCACATATAGTGCCATAGTAACCATAGTGCTTTGAGGCAACTGCTGTTGTGAATTGGTACTATACAAATAAAATACTATACAAATAAAATACTATACAAATAAAACCTAATTGAAGTGAACTGAAATCAGTTGTCCAGTTCAGGGTCATCCTGGGACTGGAGTCTATCTATGGTCATCGAGCATAAGGCAGGGTGCATTCTGCCATTACAAGGCTTTAGAACAACCACTGTTAAATAAATGTATAGTTAAGTAAAATGTTAGTTAGTAAAATGATGACATGGGCTGGGATCTTTATTGAACACTCACAAAATGAAAAGGTGACAAAATAATATTAGAAATAATTTATAAACATTTTATCATTTCATTGTTGTTAACAGAAAGAAATACAATATTTGCTGAAGTTTAATTAAGTGTTAATGTTCCATTTTTTAAAAACTGTTTTTTATAATTATGTTATGCAGCATACGGCCACCCCTCCCTCAGCCTCGTTCTGCCTGAGGTGTCTTACTGTTAAAAGTCTTTGCTGCATCTGATTGTTGGTTTTCTGTTTTCCTTTTATTAGCGTAGGTGCTTCAACTTGCAGAATAACGGGCCACGAGGCAACTGCTGAGGTGATTTGGCGGTTTATAAATTAAACTGAACTGAACTAAAGCAAATTGAATTAACTGTGAATAATCCCACATTAGAGTCTTGTGAAGATAATATCGCAAATGATTTTTCCTTTTACTTATATGGCAGACACTGAGCAGCATCACCATTTATGTTTGTACTGGTGTTTGTGTGCACACATGGAAAAACTAACGAGCTCTTTCAGGGGACGCTTGGACGATGTTTTAATTCTAAATTTATTCCACCAGCTGAAACGTGATCCACTGCAAAAAGAAGAATGTTTTAAACTCCCCTCACACCAAAGAAAATGTTCAATAAACCAGCTGTGATACCTGTGACTGTTCTTGGTCAGTCGTTTTTTATAGACACTGTCTAGACTTTTGTTGTGTGCATTTAAAGCCTCAGTTTTGGTGTTTACTGAATAATAATAATAATAATAATAATAATAATAATACAGGGTAGGGTAATGTAGGGTAAATTTCTAAGTTATTACCAATAAGCAGTAATATCTGTATTATCTGTAATAAGCAGATAAAAAGCTGCAAAATACAAAACTGCCTCTTTGTATTTAATAACATAATAATAACCCATTAAAGCAAGCTCAAGAAGTGTGTCATTATTATCTGGAAACAACTGCAAAAACAGAGCTGCAAAATTCAAAACTGCCTGTTTTGATTGAATTACAGGTCATCTACACTGCTATAGGTTAATAATTACACACTTTAAGTTTGTTTTAATAGGTTATTTATATGATCAGTTCACCTAGTAATCGGAACGTCGGTGGTTCGATCCCCTTCTGCTCCAGTCTGCATGCCAGATATCTTTGGCATGCAACCCCAAGTTGCTCTCAGATCCATCCATCAGAGTGTGAAGGTTAGATAGAAACACTTCCATAGATAGACCCACAACATGCAGTTCTGTTTCCTGCTTATTACACAGAAACTACCCCAGTTATTTCAGGTAACTACCACCGGTAACTGAGTGGTAATAATTTAGAAATGACCACATTATTACTTTCATGTTTCTGCCTTTTACCCTATCATTACCACTTTATTACCGAGCTATGTTCCCACATTAGGACCCCCAGTTTTTGGGCCCTTATACACATAAATTTCATTGTAACATTTCTGCACTGTAACCACTGTTGCTACCACGATATTACTTGGATATTAAGTGTTTACTACTTTGGTAATTAAGTGGTATTAACTTAAAAATGACCACATTCTTGTTTCTGCCTCCTTACAATGTTACCATTTATTACCAAGCTGTGTTTCCAAATCAGTACCCCCAGTTTTTGGGGTAAAATTTGAAGGTAATAAAGTGCTACCTATCATGATTTGAAAATTGCATTTTGTAATGACTTGGTTTCTGTTTGTTGTGTAATATCAAAGATGGTCTGATCTTAAACATTTAAGTGCGACAACTATTGTAGAAAACTCTGAAATCAGGAGGATTGCAAATGTGTGTGGCATTTATTTGAACACTTGAACTATTATTAACAACTCTATTAGATTCTCTTCTCCAGCCTAGCAAGACACATAAGTCTCAGCAATTTTACACACTAGAGGATCAAGCTACCTCCATATTTGGCTCATCAAATTGTGATGAAACATGACCACTAATTTGTGTTTTAATTAATTGCGTTTTCAGTAAGCAGCCATCCAGCATCAGTGAAGCTGAAGCAGATATTACTCAGTACCACAAGAGGGACCCCTCAGTATTTTCTGATCACATAGAAAATATTGAGTTTTGTGAACATGTTATATTATATATTATCACCCATATTTGCTATTTAAAAAAAGAGTAAAAAAAAAAATGCAGAACACTGTGCAATAACACTGGTTTACTTGTTTACTGGCTTTAATTCAGCTTTAAAATTTCATTCTGAGAAAGTAGTCTTTGTATTTTAGCCTTTGAGAGACTATTCCATGGTTACAACAATAATTATAATAAATCTGCCACCAGATAAATTGGTGGAAATCTGGATTTTTCTGCCTTTAAAGTTGATAAAAATGAGGTTATCATACTTAGTCCTAAAGATGTAACCAGATACCTACTCTAGATGTCATTACTTTGCTCTCCAGTAAGACTGTCAGGAAACTTTGAAGTATTTCTGATCAGAATATGCCCTTTAATATTCAATATTAAATACAAATGTAGGACTGCTTTCTTGCATTTGGCCAAAATTTCTAAATGTGAAACATCCTGTCTGAAAAAAACAATTCATTACATCAATCCTGGACTAGAGCACTTCATTGTTTTTCAGCTTTTTCTAAATGTTCCTTAAAAAGAGTTCAGTTAATCCACAATCCTGTAGTTACAGTTCTGACAGGGACTAGAAAAAAAGACCATAATTCTCTCATATTAGCTCATATCTTTATTAACTGGCTACCTTCTTGTAGCCAGTTAATAATGCTTCTATTGTCTTCTCCTCATTTTACTAATGTCCTAAGAAACTCTAACACACCCAAAAATACTGGTATAAATAATGCACACAAAAATACTATTTTATTTTATAATATTAGCATTTTTTTCTTTCATTATTTATACCTTAGAGTTGACAAAAGTGTCAGTTTCAAAGTAATGCATTTTAGTCAACAGTATTAAAAAACCTGCAGTGAAAACTCGTTCTCATTTCATGTTTCCTTTCTGTTCACGTCTCCTCTTTAGTTTGAAGTTTTTCATATAAGTTGTGGAATCCCTGCTAAGCCACGCTGAGCTGGATGATTATTCCTCTCAAGTTCTGCCTCTGCTGCTGCACTTTGAAGGCCTACATTCATTCTTCTGTCCTTTTATTGGTGTCTCTGTCGCTCACTCACAACTAATACCATAATGACTAAAAACGCAGAGGAGGAGGGGATTCAAATTAGAGTCCCATCTTTCTCTCTTGTTGTGTTTAATACCTCTTACTCTGAGAGCAGTTAGGACATAAGGGAGCTCTGAATGTGGGATCAGGTCACTCCATCTGCCACTGAGCATAACAGATGAAGGGAAAAGTGGCTCAAGTGAAGGAGTGCAATCCGTGAAAGAGGGCTAATATCAATGAAGAGAGATGTGAGATGAATAATAATAAAAAGAAACGGATTCTTGAGTTTTAATTAGAATGGGCCAAGAAATTCTACACAACCCTCTCCTTTCTTTAGTTTGAAGTTTAACGTGTTGGGAAACTTCAACAAGAGAAGAGCATGCTGAAAGCAAATGAGAGGCTGTTTACAGATAAATCCATTACCATTTCTCATTAATCAATTAACCCATTCATTGATAAAGAAAAGACTAATTAACTCTTGGTTAAAAGGCCATAAGGGGTTTGTGTGAGGCGAGCAGCTGCAGAGTGGGAGAGTGTTGAGAGGACAGAGCAAAAAAAGCACCTTAAATTATTCATTTTCTTCTGTTTTAAAATGCCTTTTTTCTAGAATGGATTGAGATGGCAGTAAAGATTAAAAAAGTAGAGACCTATGTAATATCCCTGTCTGTGGAAGATTTAATAGCACATGCTAACCTGTGCATTGCCAAAAAGAATGAGCCAATGACTATATAAAATGACGGCGGCGTAACTCCAGTTCCTCCGATTGCACAAAAATGAAGTGTGGGCTACAATGTTGCACTTTTGAAGCTAAAGTCTGCATAGTAGTGACTTGAGTATCATGTACTGTATAAAGTGGGCAGGATTAGAGAACACAAAATGTAGACTAAAAGGCAGAACTTAACACAAAACAGCTTTATTCCTGGATGTACTAATACAGAAACCAAAGTGGAAAAAAGTAAAATAACAGGCAGAACACACAGTTGGAGAATGAGAGCAGTCACGGGACACAGGGAGACGCAGACACTAAATACAAGAGGGAATCAGGGCAAAGAGGAAACAACTGGGGAACATGGCTGGCAACAATCTCACAGATGAGACGGGGGAAGCAAAACTGAACATGACGCACACCAGACAGTAGACTATCAAAGTAAAACAGGAAGTAAAGAGAACAGGAGCAGGAACAGAGGCAGGAGAGAGCGAGGGACGAGACACAGAGTGAGAAAATGAGGGGTGAGAAACAGAGTACTTGATATTCTTCCTGAGAGACATGATTGACATATTTTGACAGATTATTTTAGGTCAATAAGTCATTTATTACAGTTTAAATTTCCTCAATCATTATTTTGGCAAATACTGGAAATCACTTTTCGGCAGTTGGAGCGTGTTTCTGGAATGCAGTAGCTAGCGAGCTGACTGGAGACCGTAACAGGCAATCAGAACTTTTGCATCCAAGTTTATGATTGGTTGTTTTTTTGGCCCACTTTGTTTTTTTCTTATCATTGTTGTAAGGTAAATAGCATTTGCATTTTCTGTTGTTCCGTGAATCGCTACCTTATCGTGGTGGAGGGGTTTGTGTGTCCCAGGGATCTCAGGGGCTATGTTGTCTGGGGGCTTTTGCCCCCTGGTAGGGTCTCCCATGGCAAATTGGTCGTGGGTGAGGGACCAGACAAAGAGTGATTCAGAAGACCCTTATGCAAAGACCAACGAGGGAACAGTTCACCCTACCCAGGATAGGGTTACCAGGGCCCCGCCCTGGAGCCAGGCCCAGGAAGGGTGACCAAGGGCGAGAGAGAGGCTGGACTCTGTCTCAG
Source organism: Hemichromis elongatus (assembly GCA_015108515.1). Classification (NCBI taxonomy): domain Eukaryota; kingdom Metazoa; phylum Chordata; class Actinopteri; order Cichliformes; family Cichlidae; genus Hemichromis; species Hemichromis elongatus. The sequence goes on from VUQR01033927.1 coordinate 9,844, forward strand.
TCGGGAGTTGCCCCTGGTGAGAGGCGTCGGGCTGGGGTGGGTATCTTGGTATCCCCTCAGCTTGCTGCTGGTATGTTGGGGTTTCTCCCAGTGGATGAGAGGGTTTGTTCCCTTCGCCTTCGGGTCGGGGAACGGGTCCTGACTGTCATCTGTGCTTATGTGCCGAATGGCAGTTCAGAGTACCCAGCCTTCTTGGAGTCCCTGGGTGGGGTACTGGGGACTCTGTTGTCCTACTGGGGGACTTTAATGCTCACGTGGGCAATGACAGCGAGACCTGGAGAGGCGTGATTAGGAGGAACGGCCTCCCGGATCTGAATCCGAGCAGTGTTTTGTTATTGGACTTCTGTGCAAACCACAGTCTGGCCATAAAGAACACCATGTTCGAACATAAGAGTGTCCATAAGTACACGTGGCACCAGGACACTCTAGGCCACAGGTCAATGATCGATTTTGTAATCGTATCACCAGACCTGAGGCCATGTGTTTTGGACACTCGGACTTGCGCTGAGCTGCGGCCGAAAGGTAGTTGGTGCCTGTCGTGGTGGTAATCCCTGAACCAAATGATGGACACCAAAGGTGTGATCTAACCTTCACACTCTGATGGATGGATCTGACCTGCACTGTGTATAGTGCGGGTGGAGTGCTGCTGACTTCGACTGAGAAAATTGTTAGGCGGTGGAAGGAATACTTTGAGGATCTCCTCAATCCCACTGGCATGTCTTCTGTGGCGGAAGCATAGTCCGGGGATGCAGGAGATGACCCGCCAATCTCTGGGGGCGAGGTCACTGAGGCAGTTAAACAACTCCTTGGTGGCTGAGCTCCTGGAGTGGACGAGGTCCGCCCCGAGTTCCTGAAGGCTCTTGATGTTGTAGGGCTGTCTTGGTTGACACGTCTCTGCAATGTTGCATGGAGATCAGGGGCAGTACCCCTGGACTGGCAGACCGGGTGGGGTGGTCCATATCTTTAAGAAAGGGGACTGGAGGGCGTGTTCCAACTACAGGGGAATCACACTCCTCAGCCTCCCTGGGAAAGTCTATGCCAGGATGCTGGAGAGGAGAGTTCATCTGTTAGTTGAACCTCAGATACAGGAGAACAATGCGGTTTTCGATCTGGTCATGGAACACTGGACCAGCTCTTTATCCTCTCAAGGATACTCGAGGGTGCATGGGAGTTTGCCCAATCAGTCTACATCTGTTTTGTGGACTTGGAGAAGGCATTCGACCGTGTCCCTCGGGAGTTCCTGTAGGGGGTGCTCCGGGAGTATGGGGTGTCTGGCCCATTGCTACCGGCCATTCAGTCCTTATATGACCGTTGCAAGAGCTTGGTCCTTATAACCGGCATTAAGTCGGACTTGTTCCTGGTGGATGATGTGTAACCAACTTTAAAGATATAAAGGAGAATTACAGCACAATAATTAATTGGGCTCGTAACAAGACCCTGGCCAGTATCAGAAGACACCAAATTCGTATGGAGCCAAAGTATTGAGCAGCAATAATGACTCGGACACACTGTTAACTTTTGAGTAGCCACTCTTGTATTGTTACAAGGTGTAAAAGATTGTTTCCAATTTGTACAGAACAAGTATGCTGACTTTTCTTTTCCTCAAACTCCGGGTTTTCCGCCTTTCGTGTTTGCGTTTCTCACTCCAGCAGCAGATGCCTTCACTCCTGTTGCTGAGATCGGAAAAACCGGGAGGACCACGCGTCTTCACCCTAGCTGACAGGGTGAATGCGGCCTGCGTAGGCTCTGATTGGTCGCTGAGCTAGGTGCCCTCACGTGGGGTGAACTGCGAGGTGCATTCAGTTGTCATAGGAATTATGACATTGCTGATTGCTGATGTGAATAGTTAAAATAATTTAAAAAAAATAATACTCTCTCCTCTTATTATATTGTGGCTTTTCCATCTGGGCTACAGTTAGCTCAGTGTATATGCAATGAGATTTACTGATCAATGATCAAAGAGGAGATTTATGCCACAAAGTAGGTGGCATCTGATCTACTGTAACCTGTTGAGCGAAGCTGTCTTTCCAGCTCTGCTCTCGGATTTTATTTTCTAAAAAAAAAAAACA
>VUQR01033929.1:0-11504 GCA_015108515.1 Hemichromis elongatus
AAAAAAAGCATAATAACATTTCATGATTTTATGTTGATTATATGGTGGGTCATCCCCACAGATTCCACAACAAAGACTTTGCAGATGACCATTGTCACAACCCGGCTCGAAGGAAGTGACAAGCAAGTGGGAGACCACACACACTTTTAAAGGCTGTAAGATATTTTTAATGAAATAAGGTAAAGAAACTTAAACCACATGTTAAATAATAAAACAGCCATAACTGAACAAAGGAACCTAATGAGTGCTAGGCAGACAGAGACAGAGCGAGACACATGGTTCAGTCAAGGTGGCTTTTATATGCTGGGCCTGGCCTCTCAGGTGTGCTACATCTATAATTGGGCCAGCTTCACCAACCTGCAAGAAACAGGCAACAAGAAAACAAGAACAAGGCCAGTCCACTGGCTGTCACACCATACATGTGCAGACAAGCACACACACACATCCACACATGTGCAATACCACTAATTGTACTTCATCTTATCTTACTGGTATGTCCCTGAAACTGTGATCTATCCTTTTTGAAAGCTGCGCTATAATTTAGAAATAAAAAAGGAGGCGGGTTGACAATCAACAGAATATTTGTGGAAGTACATGGTGATGAAAGACACGATGTCCTAACATTTGTATAAAGAATAGTTGTTTCTTTGAAAATAGTAATTTTCCAAAAAGGTTTCAAAACAATACATTTTTCCCCGTTGGGCTGCAACAATTTGCTGACAACTTTTAGCTCAACATGCGTTTCATTTTTATGGCTTTCTCTTTGATATTAACCAACATAATTCATTATTATCAGTTTGTCCTAAAAACTCCCTGAAAAGCTTTCAATTCATCCAAAATGCAGCAGCAAGAGTACTGACAGGGACTAGAAAGAGAGAGCAGATTTAAACCATATCACCCCATCAGAGCACTTCACTGTCATCCTGCAGGATTACTTGTTGTTCCTAGAGTATTTAAAAGTAGAATGGGAGTAAACCACCAGAACCATAAAAATCCCATAAATATGACAGAAACCATGAAATGACAAAATAGAGATGAAGACAGAAACTTGTTCATGGCTACCAAAACATCGGGTCACAATGTAAAATGCTAACGGACTTTTAACCACTTAAATAAATTCAGAATTATGCACTCAGTTCATTCTTTAGTATTAATCTTCTGCTTCTCTGCAAACTCGTCATTTTTCAGTTTATAGGGTGACTAGCAGCTCTTTATTACACCACACATGAAAACACTTCCTTCTTGTTCTCAGGCAGATAATTTCTTCTTCTCTTTTCGTTACCAGGTGTTAAATGCACTGAAACTCAACGACTCAGTTTTTATGTTGAGCTCACAGATGTGATCTAACCCTCAGTCAGACAGTAAAAACAGACCCATGACAAATGATACACGCTGATATTGTTTTAACACCTGTGGTCACGTTTATCATAAATAATATTAAATATGTTGTTCTAGACTTTAAATAAAGAGGTCGGCTGGAATAATAATGAGACAAACGGTTACAAAAGACACAGAGTTGATGGAGATAGTGAAACCAAGAAGCTGAGAAATGGGAGTGACTGATATGGTATATATTGTTATGTGAGGGCTGTGTGCAGGCAGGAGTGATGAAATGGAGGACCCAAAAGTGCAGACTTAAAACAAACATTTATTACTAAATGACAAAAAAAAAAAACTGGCTAAACTGGGAAACATAAACTAAACTGACAGTCAGAAGGACAGAACACACAGCATAGGATATAGTAGACCGCAACACTGACACAGAGAAACACAAGGCTTAAATACACAGAGGAGCAATCAGGGAATGGGTAACAGGAGGGAAACGGCTGGGACAAATCAGGGCTAACGAGACAAAGGAAGTGAATCTAGAATCATTAACATAAGAAATGGACCTTCAAAGTAAAACAGGAAACATAACACAGAGACGTGGACTTGACAAAGGACTACAGCAGACAGGAGAGACAGAGCAACTACAGGACACAGGCAGAAAACAGAAGGCACAACTCTGACAAAGGAACTCAAAGACTAGAAACAATAAATAATGGTAAACTCAACGACAACGACAGTGTGGTAAATATATTAGAGTAACTTAGCAAACCTGAGCCTGGACCATCTGTTAGGAACCAACAGCTGTGAGGTCTCTCCTTCATTCATCAGAATATCTGCCTGTGGAAACTGCCAATCATTTCTGAAACCTTACATCAGTAAGTTTATCAGTAAAATTATCAAGATGGACATTCATCAATCGCTCTACATGTGTTTTATTAATAAAGACATATGTAAGACTGAAGGACCCGACGGCCACAGCGTTGGAGTTTCCACTAACAGTCTTTTATTGACAGTTCGTACAGGTTTCCTAAGCACACACCGATCTCTCCTCCAGTCCTGGCCAGATCCTCAAAAGGGGAGACATGATTGGAGAATGATTAGGTCATGTATGTGATGTCATGTCAGCATCCCCTGACACCACACCCTCAACCCACTGCTCCACCCCTCCCCTGCGGTGGTCCACAAACCTCACACAGCCGCATCATATTTCTTTCAGGTAATTTAACATTAAATATATTTTGTGTGTTGTTGTATGTTTTGTATCTGTGCTAGTTTAGAATAACTGAACCTGTATTTGTCAGGTTCTTGAGTCGAAGGTCTAAAGATGTTTGAGTCCAGGGTGAAATTGGACAGTTGTCATGTTAGTCAGACTTTAATCCTTTACATAACTCATTGGTCACATGTTAATTGGTTGAGTGATCATTTATTTTAAGCATATGTGTACATATTTACAAAATAGAGCATTTAAACTGGAAGTAAAATTAATCTTCTAGTACTGCACAAGAGGAAACGATGAAATGGAAATGCGGACAGGGACGAAGCCAAACCCAAAACACTGAACACGGGACGCGGGACTGCAAAGTGCAGTCATTGTGATCACAGATGTCGGCGCTGTCTCCAGAAGAAATTCAACAACATGCACACAGGACAAGCTGAAGCTTCATCTTCATGTTCCTCACTTTGTACATATTATTACTAATTACATTGGACTACAAGTAACATGTTATTTCTATTAGGGCTGCCACAAACAATTATTTTGATAGTCGGCAGGTCACTTATTTTTGCAATTGGTCGACTAATCAGATCATGTATCTATTGGACATAAAACGAACAGCTTACTGCACCAGTGTGCATCTGCTCTTATATAGCTAACATTAGCTGACAGCTTGAAGTGTTTCAGGTATGTGCTAAATAAAAATAAAGACAAGATGTTAGTTTGTTAATCTTATAATGCAATTTGCAAATTTTGTCTCGGTGGAGTTAAATAAACTCAGCTGCCGGCTTCTTGCTATGTAAAATATTACAGGACATTGGAGTAAATTCTCGACACACTTCTGTTTAATCACTTTTCTGTTTGATGTTTGTTCAGCTGTATGAAAACTATAACTTTAATCTCAGCCAAACCGATTTACTCAGGAACAAATAAAACACTGATCACACATTGGGGCGTCCGAAGGATGCAGCCCCTGAATTTGGACACAGCTACGATACCGGAAGCTGCTTCTTCTTCAGAGTTTAACGGCAGCTGGCATCCTTGTGGATGCATTGCTGCCATCTTCTGTTTCATTTCGTTATTACACTATTAAATACTTCAGTGCTACTTATTCCTGTGTCTTTCAGGATTTTACAAAGCTTCAAATGACATGCCGACTATTAAATTCGTTGTCGACAATTTTGATAGTCTAGTTGTGGCAGCCCTAATTTCTATTAAGATAAGATCTGATCCATACGTGGTCTGCAGTGGAGGATGCTTTGTCCTCCCTGCAGTCTGGGAAGTCCATCAGTTCCTTTTATAGGGTTCTTAACTCCGGCCCATCCCTCTCTTCCTGGCTGTAAACAGGCTCGTGAAATGGTTCAGACTAGCAGGAGATTTGGGTCTGTGTCTCTAAGATGTCTGTCTGTGACTGGGCTAAATCGATTCAGTCAAAAATCATCATGCATATATCACACCCTCTATAAAAAGTAAAATAGATGTAAACTCCTCCCATTTTCGCTGGAAGTGTAATGCAAAGGAGGGTGACTTTATGCACTGTTTTTGGTCATGTGTGGAAATTCGAAAGATTTGGTCTGATATTGCAAAGGTGTTTTCAATTCCTCTGGACCCTCTATGTCTTACACTGGGAGTAATGGACAGTCTGGTTATCTAAGACAAGCACAAGAGTCTGTTCCAGCTGTTATATTTTCTGTTATAACTAGGAAGAATATCCTGCTCCTCTGGGGCAGGCCAGCAAACATAATCCTGTTATGGACTGTATTTCAAGTGATTATATAACTTGTATGCTCAACTCCACCTTGGACTCTTTCCACAGAACCATATCTGAAATACGTTGAACCAGTACTGTCCTCCTCCTTGTTGCGGTTTTTACCCAAACTGAATTAATTTGCCTGACTATTCGTCTTGTGACTTGTTCTGATTCCTGGAGAGGTTGGCTTTACCTCAAATGCCTTGGATGTGCCTCAGATTGTCTGATCTAAGTTCTGGTTCTTGAGTTTTTTTGCTTTTGTCTTTGTCTATTGCTATGAGAAAATCCTAATAAAAATATTTTTTTAAAAAACGATCTGGTCTGTGTAGATGTTGTTTAAAAAAATTTATGTATTAAGTGGTGTTTTTCAACCAGAATCTGACATTTGTATCTATTTATAAAAACACACACACCTCCCCAAAAACATGTAGAAAAAAAGTCAAATTTATTAAACTTAATCTAAAAAGAGCAGAACTAACCGAGAGCAGCCAGCAGGAGTAAAGTCTGGGAGATTCCAGGAACGAAGAGTGACGGGAAACTCAGACGACAGACACAATAGGACAGGTGACCTCAGTCAGGACGATGCTGAGGGCGGGAAAGGCAGAAGTAAAAACACAGAAACAACAAGAGGAAGTAAGATATGAAGTGAACAAGGGTTTGAAAAGAGTATCTCATACAGCAATGATGACATGGGACGCAGGAGTAAGAGGAGGAAACATTCAGAAACACAAAGGAACAGGGAACTAAAGATGAAGACCTTCATCATCATTCCTCAGTATTTATTTCACTGTCACTTCTACAGCTGCAGAGCAGCAATGACAGTAAATACCACTAAACTCAGTCAGCTGGCAGGATACCAACCTTAATTTAAAACACAAGCTGCCAGCGTGTGTGCGTGTGTCTGCCAAGGTTAGATTCTTGGAAAGGTGTGTAAATAACACACCAGTTTCCTTAAGTGTCACTTCGCGTAAGAACGATCCCTCACCCCGACCATCCTCATATAAAAGGCTCAGACACACATGGTCGTTTTCACGTCAGTCAGAAGGTGAACTGAGAAACAGGCGAAGCGAGAAGAGGGTGAAAGGTAAGAGACAGATGATGTGTTCGTGTTTACGAGAGTGTTAACATGTGTTTGCAGTCAGCTGCTGTTGTGATCTCAGTCAGATAAACTCAGGACTGTCTGACCTGTTTCATGTGAGTCTTTCTGGACTCATTCTTAATGTAAGGTCTATGTGACAGTCCTGCCTGTGAGCGTTACGTGTTTGATCTTATTTTAACAGCACTGAACATGATTATTAATCATTCCCAGCAACTATTTAGTGAAACAGAACAGAAGAAGATAAAGATCAAAGCAGCTTCTCCGGCTGAAGCTGTTTTATTTCCAGTCAGCTGACTCTCCAGTCTTCTACTTCTGATGCAGTTTTAACTGTTGTTATTTCTTTTCATAGGTTTAAATCAAACCAACCATTTAACAGTGTTGCATCTAATCCTGACCACTAGACAAAGAGAAAAGAAACACTTTCACTGGGATAACTTTTTAAATTGTTTTTGGAGAAATTATTGATGAATTTTAGATTTCTTTCGTTGTGATCGTCATGATGAGGGAGAATCATTTTTAAAGCTGAACAAAACATCACGTGAGCTCACAACAGTTATAGGTGAAGGTTTCGAAGTGTCGTACCTGATAAGATGAACAGCATCTCCTGTCACACACAGACGAACCTCACAGAGCTGCTCGTGAGCTCACGTGCGGCTGAGACTGGCCGGTCTTCACCCTGCCGGCTCTCTGATGATCAGACTGTGCCGGTGTGCAGTAATTTCAGTTAATGTCTCTGTGCTTTAGTCATCAGTGGCTCATGTATTTTCAGTGCATTCTTTTACGTTAATAGTAACAGCAAAATAAAAAAACAGCACAGTGTCAAATCAAAGCTGTTTCTCTCCATGTTTAAAGCTGATGTGTGCGCGTCACAGTCCGTGCACAAGTGAGCACGGCAGCGCGATGAGGCCAGGCAGTAATCTCACGGATCGGTGTCAAACAGGAAACAAAAATGAAGATTAACACATGTGAACATAAACTATCGTCTACAGAAGCGTAGAGCTGCCACCCAGGCAACAGAAAAATACACTTTTACGTTATAACATGAAAAGTTTATTTTTCTAACAATATACTTTTCAAGTTTGTACAATATAATATTTATATTGTGTGAACGTGAAAGTTTTTTGTTATACCGTGATAAATACCTACATTGTAATAACATAATAGTATATTGTACAAACATGAAAAGTATATTGTTAGAACAATAAACTTTTCATGTTATAACTTGAAAAGTGTATTTTTCTGTTGCCTGGGTGGCAGCTCTACGCTTCCATAATCATCAAATAATAATGTGTACTTCTACAATCCTGGGAGGTCAGACGTGAACTTTTGAAAGAAAAAGCTCGTCCACTTGATATTATGTCACTCTTGAATATTTCATGAATTAGAAAATAGTGAGATAATCATTTAAGCAGGTGGAGACGTGAAATGTAATTCCCAAATTACTATTCTGTCATTCAAACCATATGTTCTTAGATACACATAAAAACTTTAATCTGTATTTTATGTCACATTAACAAACGTAATGCAAACAGTGGAGTGGCATCAGATGATGACATGATTCATTCTTCTAGAAAAATGTTTAAATAATCCTGCATTAAACTGAAATCACAAACATCATGAAGCTAAATCATAAATGTCAGTTTCAGGCAGACTTTTACTTTCAGTTGTTTCATTTGGGAGATTTGGAGCAGAGACACAGGATGAACCTGTTTAACCGGCTCGCCTGCGGTTATTTTTTATTTTTAGTCACTTCTTTGTTTGTAATTACTTTAATTACACAGGTTCGTTTTCAGTAAACTGGATATAATTATCTGACTTTATACAGAAAAAACATATCCAAAAAACTGCCTGAATTTGTAGACAAAAGTCCACAAAGTTCTTAAAGCTGAACATGAAGTGATTGATCAGCGATCATGTGAACACTGCAATCACTGCTTTGAAAGGCAACAGTGCAGCAAACTGAAAAACCATAACATGAATATTAAAAAGAAAAATGTTAGCTGAGCCACGCCTCAGGGTTTCTCCATCACGTAAAACAAACAAAGCAAATCCTGTTCCGACAGTTAAAAGTCTGTCATAGTTTCAATTTAAGCAGGAAACAAAAATGATCAATACAGCTTCTCTCCATCAGTCACTTTTGTTAAAGTAGCATGGATTCATCACAGCAGTGATCCGCGGGCTGTTTACACTGTAAACATTTGACTGTAATATAGACCGAAAATCAAAGCAGGAGTTTGTTTGAAAGAAGAAAATGAATTAGATAAAACGAATGACATGCAGAAGTGGCTTATAAACACACAAAGTCTGAGCCAATAGCAGCGTAACTATTGGAGGGTCCAGGGTCACCTGATCTTTCTAGTCCCTGTCAGTTCACCTACTGCAGTATTTTACACGGAGCCTTTAGAACAGAGATGTTCACTCTGATTCACTCTGAGACAGATGTTTCTAATTTTGGAAATACTCCCTGTTTAAATCAATTGTTTATTGATTTCTAAATAAAGTAGTCAGACTTAGTTGGAGGTGCTGTAAAAAATGTATAAATAGGCGATCCAGTTCATCTGTTCAGATGAAAGTTTTCTTTGTCAGGAGTGTAAATGTTTGGTGAGCTTGAGATCAGTCATCAGTTTGGTGAGGATGACCCAAACGAAGAAGAAGAGACGAACTAGACATCCTGTAGGCAAAAATATAAACTGACTCTGACGAGGAACCACTAGGGACCAAAAACCAGGGAACTAAAAGGTACAGCCTGACAGAAGACAAGAGGAGACCAAGGTGAAGACACATGCGAACAAAACTGCAGCAAATTAGACGAGAAGCAAAACTGAGCACAATACATCTGTGACCAGGACTAACTGAGTCATCGAAAGAGAAACACATGACAGAGCTGAGAGAGAGAGACATGAAGGTAAACAAGCATGGAGACCAGAGAAACCAACACAAAGACAAGGCTTTACAGGGAGGAATCACACAGATGAGACAGGACAGCCTGGACAGCCAGGACAAGAAAGAGAAGTGACTAACCCAAACCAGTAAGATCTAGAAATATGAACCCAGGGAGCACAGAGGAAAATTACCAAACAATGGACTCGAACTATAAGCACATGTACATCTCGACATTAATCAAGAACCCTTTGGTCAAAACACTACACAATAATGACTTAAGAATAAAAAAAACACAAACATGTAACAAGTGCACTGCCTCGTTGTTTCTTAGGTTCCTAATTTAATGGCAGCAGGTCCAGAGCTGAATGACGTGATGGAAACCACAGCGCCTGGTAAGTAACGAGTATTTGGTATATATGTACAAACTAATTCAGGGATGTTGTGTAAAAAGGAACAAAGACAACATGCAATGAGTGGCAAATCTCATGAATGCATATTTTGTTTACAATTAAAAATAAAAAAAAAACTCATTTAATGTTTAAACAGAGAGAATTTACTGTTTTAACATAAATATTACCTGGAAACGTTTCCAACTAGTCTTTAAAGCTTCCCTTTCACTCCTACTGAACATCCTCTTGTCCCAAATCAGCCGACAGGCTCCACCCACTCCCTGCCTCCACTATCCACTCTTTCAGACGGTCACACATTTCTTCTTCTTCACTGTAGAAAACCAGTGAACTGATTGTTGGCAGGTTACGTACGGTGATGCTCTATGGGTAACTTAAACCATGGATGATTACACTGTCAGCCAGACTCATGGTTCTAGTTATTCAGCTGATGACGAGTCACTTCATGTTTCTGTTTTTTGATCATTCTCAGAGTGAAACTTAAAAAAAAAATGCATTTTAGGCTAATTTCTCCTCGTATCCCCCTGAGGTCCCAAATGGATCTCACAGAATAACTTTCATATTTACTTTCTCTGTTGGCAGTCCCATTAAGGTTTTGGAGGTTAGTGAAACCATGCTGTGGTTAGCACAGGAAACATTTTTTATAATTTTTTTTTTTAACTCTTGTTATGACTCAGCACGTACCTCTGTAGATCCAGAGGCTTAGGAGTATTTCAGGCAAATGCTCGATGCCACAGAGCAAAGAAGGGAGGATCGTGCAGGACAGAACCTCACTTTCTTTCATCTGTAAATGTAAATGTACATCATTATATTATATTGTGATATTTATATTGTGGTATTTGCCCTGACTTATTTATTTTTGCCAGTGTCTGAACTTAGGGTGGTTCTCCTGTGGAATAACTGGGCTGAGAGGAGAGTGGTGGAGAGCTTCATACTGGGAGTCACTGGGTTACGAGGTGAAAATTCAGACTGTTGTTTTCGAGTCAGAGAACAGCTGGGAGAGAATGAAATTCTTCTCATCAACAGCCCCGACATGATGTCTTCCAACATCTCTGAACAAAAACTAAGAGAATATGTAGAAACCTGTGTGAGGCTCTCTGATCCTGGACCTCATGTGTTCCTGCTGGTTCTACAGCCTGAAGACTTCACTGAGAACCACAGAAAGAGACTCTGCAGGGTCCTTCAGCTCTTCAATGATCAGTCATTTGAGCATTCACTAATTTTGATGTTAACACCCAAAGGAGAGGAAAACTCAGATTACATGGAAAGTTATGAGAACCATCCACCCTTAAAGGACATGATCAAAAGATGTGCAGGAAGGTTTCTGTGGCAGAAGAACCTCGAGCGCTCACAGCTGTTAGCACGCATGTGTCAAATAGTCAGAGAGAACAATGGAGAGTGTGTGAGCTGTGAGCTGTATGTGGATGCTTCAGCACATGCTCCCTGGAGTCTAAAAAACACCGAAACACACACTGTTGAGTCGGATCCTGGTCAGTGGGACATGTAATAAATATATAAATATAATAAATATCATTTTTTTTGATTATTAGATGACATTAATTGATTGATTATTTTTTTTTACTTTTAGTGTCATCTTATTTAGGACAGAGTTCTAACACTGAAAGTAAAAAGAAACCTGTGCCCAGAGGTAAGTGACTTTTTCAAGAAACTTCAAGATTTATTTTTTGTCATTTTGTTTCTAGAACATAAAATAATTACAGTGGTGGTATCGGCAATAAATAAAATGCTAAAAAGATGATTAAATAAATAAATTTTTTATTAAAACACATTAAAGATAAATGCAGAAGTCTTTACAGTCAGAGTACAGTGACTGGCTGTGAGTGTGTCTGCAGGGCAGCAGAGGGAAGGGCAGGTGGGCCAATAGCTTGGAAGAAAGGTTTCCCTCAGCCTGGTGGTGGTGCTCTTTGTGTATCTGTACCGTTTCCTAGACGACAGATGAACAGTTTGTGTCGACGAGACAGCACAAAGTATACTGAACTGTCTGTTAGCTGTCCTCCCACAATCCACTGGGCAGTTTTCATCACCCGGTCCAAGTCTTTTGTCCTGGACTGTGCAGCTGCCGTACCACACCATCATGCTGTGGCAGAGGATGCTCTCAATCACATGTTCTGGAGCAAATGGAGGGAGAGTCCACCCTCTTGTGTTTATATTAGTGTAGTCACAGCTTAGAATAATCCCTTTTGACCTTGATGACAGAAAACTATGACAGTAAGAAGTGAAATGGAAAAAGACAAACATTTGTTTGGTTTCTCTATTATTTAAGTCCATGATACAAATTGCATCATAGGTTTATCAAGTTTCTTAGTTTTGGGGTGAGATCCACTGGATTTGGACTTGAAACCTTTCTGATGTCAGCTGAGAATTCTCCAAAAAGTGTTTTCCTAATATCAATAAAACAATGTTCATATTTTCTTACAGCCTCTGCTCTCAGGATTGTGCTGTTGGGAGAGAGAGAAGATTCAAAGAGGACACTGAGCAGCTTCATCACACGAAATGTCCAGAAACCTCCACGAGCTGATCACTGTACGGCCATCTCTGGAGCGTGGGAGGGAAACAGTTTAACAGTGGTGCAAACTCCAAACATCTTCAGTCTGTCTGAGGAGATGGTGAGAGAGGAGATGAAGACCTGTGTGAGTCTTTGTCCTCCTGGACCAAACGTTCTGCTGCCGATATGATTATGATTACAACTTCTATCTCAGCAGTGTATGACATAGTGAGGAACTTCACTGCAGACTATGACAAAGCCTTGATATTCAACAAAGTTCACCACGAACTCAACCAGTTCTGCAGCGTTCACTCTCT
>VUQR01033931.1:1128-16778 GCA_015108515.1 Hemichromis elongatus
ACCAGTACACCTTTCTAGCTGTGATCTGCCAGATAACAAGAATGTTAGAGTCTAAAGTCTGTCTCGTTGCCCATTTTTATTGAACACAACAGGTACTTTTTCAAATACTGTTTAAACGTCTTGTCTCGTAACCCATACACAATAGGACTAACAAACCTGGGGACGATGTAGATTATGATATAGGAAATAAACACAACTATTAGATAATGTTTAGGGAACCAGCGCACCAGAGCCTGCGTTAACACAGTTGCAATATAGGTTAGCATAGACAACAGAAGCTGAAAACCGTGGAGGAGGATCGTGTTTCTCGCCTTCTTTGACTCGCTCTCGGCTGATTTTGCTTTGTTAGCAGCAAAAAAGATCCTGAAGTATGTATAGAAGAAGGTGAGCAAGACACCAACCAGGAAAATTAAATATAAAACCTCTTTCTTTTTTATAATGATTGGATGCCGGAATAAGTTATCTCTCTCACATTGTATCGTGGAATAAAATAACTCCACCGGCTCCGTTACCAGAATAATAACGATGTCTGACATAGCTGAGAGTGCACTCATGACCCAGATCCAACCTATAGCCACGTACGTTCTTTTAGTGGTACAGTACTCGGTGTGTTGCAGTGGGAAACAAATAGCAATGTAGCACTCCAGTGCCATGAGAGCTAAATTTATTGGAGCATTAAAGGTGGTGAAGATAGCCATAATGATAAGAAAGCAACAGAATGCCACATTAATTTGATAAAAGATGTAAGTGAAAACAAACAGACTAATGGATGACGTGAGCTGGATCATGTCATTCACCACCAGGTGGATGAACAGGATGTAACGAGGATTCAAATAAAATATCTGGAAGACAAGACATGAAACTCCTCATCTCACTTTTATCACTTCAATACATTTATATTTCTTGTGTTAACAATATTAAAGTATACTTTTACAATAATGATAACTAAATAAAAACGACAATAACAACAATAATAAATACTGACCTGGTGTTTTCTGAAGGTGTGTATCAGTGTGCCGTTAATATAGTTGATAGTAAAGCCTAGAGCCAGAACTATGACATTTTTGGCCACTGCTGCACTTGGCGAATCGCGATATTTCAGACTGCTCGACGCATTGAGGGCGTAAGATGAGGAATTCATAGGGATGCTTTCGGAATCCTTACAAAAGAATAAAAGTAAGTTACACACACTTTATTATGTAAAATATTCATTCATCCATCCAAATAATTGAATTCAGATGTTCCATGGCCACAGGTGTATAAAACCAAGTATCTAGGCATGCCGTCTGCTTCTACCAACATTGTCACTTTCAGGAACTCGGTGAATTCCAGCCTGGTACCGTGATGAGATGCCACCTGTGCAACAAACCCATTTGTGACATTTCCTCCTCCATAATCAACTGTTAGTTGTGTTATAACAAAGTGGAAATGACAGGGAATAACAGCAACTCAGCCACAAAGTCATGTAAAATCACCGAGAGGTGTAAGGGATGCTGAAGTGCATAGAGAGCGATGCTGGGTGAGCGAGGGTCGCCACCTGTCTGCAGAGTCGGCTGATACTGACCTCACTGGCCTTCAGATTAGCTCAAGAACGGTGTGTAGAGAGCTTCATGGAGTGGGTTTCCATGACTGAGCAATTGCATCCAAACCTTACATCATCAGGTGTTGTAGTGATTTAAAACACAACATTCTTTTTACTTGAATCCTTGATGATGGTGTGGGTCTGCTTTTAGCACAGGCTCTGCAGGCTTCATATAACTGAAGGAAGGATTAATTTTCTGCCATTTACCAGGATGTTTTTTTTTGTTTGTTTTTTTTTTTATTTATGTTGTAATTTATATTAGGTCAGTTTGTCCTGTCTTTAGTTAGCTAGGTTAGTGTTTTTCTGTTAATCTATGTTGTAAATTTATGTTGCATGTAGCACCTTGGCCCTGGAGGAACGTTGTTTCGCTTCACTGTGTACAAACTGTATATGGTTGAAGTGACAATAAAGGCTTGACTTGATTTGACTTGACTTGTTTCAGCAATACAATGATCCCAAATATACAGCTTAGGAAACTCGGCTTGTTTCAGAGAAAGAAAATAAAACTGGTAGAATGGCCAAGCCAGTCACTTGACACAAACTCAACTGGAAAGTTCGTAGAAGGGGTCACACAACCTGGCCCAAAGTCACACCTGAGCAATGCATGCTACTAGTTTCTCTATTACAGGAGGCGTCTTGAAGCTGTCGTCACCAACAAAGGCTTTTTTATTAAGTATGAAACAAAGTGGAGTAAACCCTTCAATTATTTTTCCTGTCTCATTTCTAATAATTACACATCATCTAATTTATAGACATCTATGGTTTGATTCCTTTGCTTGGATGAATTTGATGGCTTGTTACCGACATCTGGTAGGAAATTCATCTCAATAGTACCTTTTAGAAATATATTTACTTAGAAAATTACTGACATGTTTAATGCTTAGTGTATTGTATGCTTAATCTATAAGTTTAAAAATACTAGTTACGAATAAGCTGCTTTACTCGAGCTTTATGTAGGCATTAAAGAATCCTAAATGCTACACTGTAACAGACTGATAGCAGGGACAACGACAAAAAACTTTCCTACCTCAGACAGACCACTTCAGTCTCCTCTTTGACCAGTTAGGAAACTGATGTGGAAATAATTTGTCTTTATATTAAAGAGGCTGATGCATGACTCCTGTTGAAGGTTAGAAATGATGTCACTGATACCGTTTGTCCTCATTGGTTAAACTCTTGCATCTTTTTGTAACATTTCTGTTCTGTAAACTAATACCAAGCCCTGTTATATCGCTCTGGGTGTTATTAAATTAAAAAATATATCTAAAACGAAAGAAAAAACAACAAGACGAAAATACATTTCCTTCTCTTGTCAGTTATATTTCCTCTTTATACTTTTTACATTGGTATGAAAGATTTATGACATGGAAAGTTTAGAGCCGTTATAGCCCTAATTAAAAGTCACTGAAATCTTTAAAATTACATATTAAAAATAGCTGAATTATTTATAAAGAACAAATACTTGTGTAGGATGTTTCATATGGCATCAATGAAAAAATTCTCAAAATGGGGCAAAAGAAATAAAGAAAAGATCTAGATCAAATTAGCCTCACCTAAACACCCACAGGCCACAGACCAAAGTACCAAAGGCCTCTTTTGGTTTTCACTATGTTAAAATTAAAGTTTGAAAGCCTTTATTGTCATTAAACACATTATAACCATTAAATGATTAAAACAGCTCTATAAAGGGACACGTGTGCTTATCACATTATGAAAAATATACAACAATTAACCTATACACATAATATAAAAACATAATATAAATGCACAGTACAGTACTGGATCACAGAGACAGTCTGTATGTTCTGGCCCGTATGGATCTGAAGCGCCTGCCAGAGGGCAGATGATGGCCGGGGTGGGTAGTGTGTCCTTCAAGATGTTTCTGCCCCTGCCGAGACAACGGGAATTGTAGATGGCAGCTGATGACTTTTTGTGCTGTGTTTACCACCCTCTGCAGTCTCCGTGCAGCTGGCGTACCACACTGTCACTGCATCGGCCAGCAGGCTCTCGATGGTGGATCTGTAGAAGGTCACCAGCAGCTGTTTAGTTGTAGGTGGGTTAAATGCGTTGAAATTGTAATCGCAGTAATCGTGATGACGCGTTGACAGCCCTACATTTTGTACAAAGTCAGACATTTACTGTTCTCCTGGCAACAGTCAAACCCAAACTCATCCACCCGATCATCAGACGGAGAAGCGTGATTCCTCACTCCAGAGAACAGAGATATTTTACACCACTGCAGCCGACACTTCCATCACTAAGCTTAATGATGTAAGGCGCTAATGTAGCTGCTTGGAAACTTGCTCTTGAGCTAATCTGAAGACTACCTGAAGTTTGGAGGTCTGTAGCAGAACTGCACTGTGGCCTACCATTTCATGACTTATCTGCTGTTGTTCCAGATGACTTCCAATTTTGATACCACTAACAGTTGATTGTGCAGTATTTCATAGCGAGAAAATTTCATGATTGAAATTCAATGATTGGAGCTGCTTCCTGCTGAGGAGCTGAAGCTGCTTTTCTTTCTTTTTTTTCCTCCTTTTTTCTTGTTTTTTGTTCGTTGAGATGTATATTTGTTGCTACTTGTTTTCGTAGCACTTTGTTCCATGTATGTTGTCATATATTGTAAGACATATAAATAATCAACATTTGATTACATTAGTAATTATATTTACACATAACTTTACTTTCTTAGGTAATACATTTATTTAAGAAACAAGAAATCTGAAGAGCTAAAAGAATTCTCTTCACTAAAGCCTGAAGATAAACAGAGAAAATGACATTGAGTGCCATGTCTCTCATGTCTCTAGTGCTCCCCAAGGCCGACCTAGCAGTGACCAAGGATACCCAAAGACAGGCAACACGTCATGTACAGACCACTTATCTGATTAAAAATTATGAAATAAATGATCATATTACATAAAAGCTTTAAATGTATTGTTTATCAAATGACACGATGTCTTTGCTTTAGGAAAGAATCTCTCATTTTCCTTTTTTTTAAAAATATTTTTCTGTTTCAGAGTAAAATGATCACACATTAACATTTATCTCTTCCTGGGGAAATGCAGACTCTGTAGTTTTAGCAAGCAGACAAATTAAGTGCCAAACTGCAGATTATTAATGAAATTATGTGTTTTATTACATTCCAGAGGCTGAGACAGTTAATACTGTGTAGTGACGAACATTTGTTTTTTCTAATCATGGTCTTTTGCACATTTTCAGAGTTGAGAATCTTTCAACTTCATCCTTGATTGTTTCAAACAACTTTGCTAAACCAGCTTTAGCAGAGCTTCTGATTGCTAATGAGACTTTTTTTTCTACATCCAAAAATCTGAACTTTCAGTGAAAATGTTTTAATGTAGTGCACCTATGAAAACAGCAGGAGTTACACAAAATGACATGCTGAAAACACGTTCCCATCTAACATCAGTATCAGTGAGTCGGATATGTATTGCTGTTTTATGATGACAGCTTCAGTATTATCTTTGGAGGGTGGCTCACTGCACACAAATGCCTTTTCAAGAACTTTCTGAAAGTCTTGTCACGTAATCCATAGATTATAGGACTTCCTAAGCGAGGGAGAATTTGGCTAAAAATAAAAGTGGTAAAGTTTATGTCACCTAGCCTTTCAGGAAAAAAGTATACCAGTAGTTTGATTAACGGAGGTTGCACATAAACCGTTGTACACAACAGCACCTGAAACCCATGAATCAGGATGGTGGCTCTTGCCTTTTTAGCATCTGAATCAGCACATCTAGCCACAAACAAAATTCTGCAGTAAGTGTACAACAGTGTGACCGAAACGACCACCAGAAATATGGTGTGGGTTGCATCCCTCTTCTTTACACTATAACTGCTCCGAAACACAGCATCTCTGTTGCAGACCACTCTTGACTGTAAGAACTGTGAAGACTCAACAGCCAAGAGAAGGAAGAGATCGGGCAAAATGGAAAGTGAACTTATCGCCCAGATTATGCCAATTACAATATATGTTCTTTTGACTGTACATATGTAGCTATATCGAAGAGGGGTGCAGACAGAAACACAACACTCTGCTGCCATAAAAGCGATATTAAGAGGAGTGTTTTGTG
Organism: Hemichromis elongatus; assembly: GCA_015108515.1. NCBI lineage: Eukaryota > Metazoa > Chordata > Actinopteri > Cichliformes > Cichlidae > Hemichromis > Hemichromis elongatus. Next base: position 6,799 of record VUQR01033931.1, read on the forward strand.
TGGTAAAGATTGCCGGCAGGATGAGTAACAAACAGAGAGAGAGGTAGATGGTTTGGAAGGCGTACGAGAAGATGAAGAGAGAAATGCTGGTTGACAGTTGGAGGATGTCGTTAAAAACCAAGTGGATGAACAGGATGTAGCGAGGGTTCAACCTGAAGATCTAATTTAAAGGACATAATTAAAGATTAGATTAGAGTATATCTTTAGAGTGGGTTAAAGGCAGAGGTCAAAAGAGCATAAAGTTGATTTAAAAAGTCAAATTTTTCATACAGCATTATTGTAAAAACATGTACATATTATAACTAGATTTATGTCTCACAGAAACAGTAAATCACATATAAGTGAATAATTTAGTCAGTAAATAGGTTTTTGTTTAACTGAAATAAAAATTAAGAGACTTTAGAAAAGAACCCCCCCCCCCAATGTGCTATAATTACAGAAATAAAACAAAACAAGCACAGAGAGGATTTTTGTTTGTTTGTTTGTTTTAGTTTAAATCAGGTGTTTACAAACACACACATAACAGACAAAAGTAAGCTAACACTACAAGTATTAAGGACTACATAAAAAGCAAGCATTTCTGAATAATATACAGCAGATAAACTCAGCCTGAAACCAAAGGAACATGAGCTGAAACAAAACAAAAAAAATCAACTTAAAATAAAAAACTAATGAAAGATTCCAAATTATGACAACTCTGTTACAGTGAAAGTAACAAGCCCACTTTACACACATGATACTTGTTGAATGTGTGGATCATGGTGGCATTAATGTAGTTTATGGTGAAGCCCAACACAACAACGGTCACATTCTTGCCAACAGCTTTGACAAATGTGTCCCAGTTATTCAAAGTTATTGTGGCGTTGCTGTCAACGTGTGTCAAATTCATATCAGCATCCGAAGAACCTGTTTCACAGGGCAAAAAAACAAACAACAGCATTAAATTGTGAACCGTTTTCTGTTCATTTCATTTCGGATAAAGTGGTGTGAAGTGAAGCATGACAGTACTGACCTTGAATAGATTTGGATCCAAATGTGATTGTTGTATTGCACGCAGCCTTTTTATATAGTCAGTACACATGGGCTGTGGTGGGTGGGGGTTGGTCTGTGATACATGTGTGCACAGTTTATCCAAAACCCAACAAGATCTGAGAATTTTTAAAAATTATTCTAACTTATATGTCAGATAAAGTGTCACTTCCTGAAAAACCCAACATGAAGACAACAGGCAGGGATTTTTGTGTCTGATGGTGACACGAAACATGTCATTGACAACCATGTGAACAACAACGTGGGATTACTGTAGAAAATCTGGAAGGGGAAACTAAAGACAAATGGTAAAAAAGGTTTAAAAAGCAGGGGAGTCATTTACATGATTAATATAAAGAACTACAAAATATCTTGTCTCTTTTTTGTAGAAATTTAAATTCTGTTACACAAAATGAACTTTGCTGAACTTGACTGAAAACACATTTAACCTGTAACATTTTTCAAAACACAGTTATACAGTTATGTTCATCACGTTTGAAATACAACTTTCTGTATTTGATATAAATGAGGGAGATGGCTCGTCGGTGATTGCATTAATAACCATTTATTTAAAGGAAAGACTTCTCTACCCAAACTAATCCTTTCTCCTCACACATGTAACTAAAGGCAGCTTTTGGAGAAGCTGTTAGTGTAGAGTTCACGTACTTTTCTAGTCTAGACTATTTAAGCCAAACTTTTTTTGATTATAATTAACTTCACACCTGATATGTAATCGGTGCATAAATTCAGGTGATTACACAAACGTTTTTTCTTGACATTAGACATGTTTAGTGTCTTCAGTTTTACAGACTAAACATACAGATATTCTATAAATGATACACAGCAATGGTTGCTCATCCCAAAATGTTCCAAGTGCCACACATAGATATTTGACTGTTTGCACCCTAAAGGAGTACTTAACTGTAGCTCACATAAAAATTTTAATGGCCAATTTTGGCTGATTTCCCAAAAGCTCTCTGATAAAGCACTTTAATTATTGCTAAATTGAGCTAAAGGCACAAGTATGGTGCTATTTAAAAGAAAATGCAAATTTTAAGCATGGATTCAAATTAAATGAAAATAAAAGTGTTTACACGAACAAACATAAACTTGTTTACAATTACCGTATTTTCCGCACTATAAGGCGCACTTAAAATCCTTTAATTTTCCCAAAAATCGCAGTGCACCTTATAATCCGGTGCCCCTTAAGTATGAATTCTAGTTGTGCTTACTGACCTTGAACTGATTTTATGTGGTACATGGCGCTACAAAGCCGCACTGCTTGATGGATTGTTGGAGCATTACAGCTACCGTAGTCAGGAGCCTCGTGGAGTAATCTGGGTCCAAAACTCCACCTCTTTCAGGTCCCAAAATCAGACAAACACTGCAGCATCTGCAGCAACTAAGAGTTAAAAACTGTCTAAATTCTTTCATCTTTAATAAAATGGTCAGTGTTGCTGCTCTACCAGGTGTAACAATTAAGTTTAATATCCAGACCTCCATGAAAACAGAATTAGAGGTTAGCAGGTAGTTAGCTCACTAGTTTCCAGCTAAACATGATATACCATGTTCTGACGGAGAGATATCTGCAAACATTTAAACGTACAGCTCTGCTATCACTTTCAACACAAATGAAGACAGAAAACTACACAGCAGTAATGTTTGTAGAGTTACTGAAGTTGGTCTAGCTCAGGGGTGCTCAATCCCAGTCCTCGAGAGCTACCGTCCTGCAGCTTTTAGATGCATCCCTGCTCCAACACAGCTGAATCAAATGGTTTGATTACCTCTTCAGCATGCATCGAGTTTGGCAAAGGCTTGATAACAAGCCATTCATTTAAAAGCTGCAGGACGGTAGCTCTCAAGGACTGGGATTGAGCACCCCTGGTCTAGCTGGTATATAATGATGTGCTATGTGATCGCTAGCAACACAGCTATGTTAGCATAACATAAACAGTGAAGCTGGAGGATGAGCGCTAATTTTTTTCTGCTCAATAAAAGTTAACGTGATGGTACTTGATGGTTAGGGAGAAATGCAACTTCATGGCAGGATGCTGTCAATGGACCAAACTTCAGTCAGAAGAACAACTGGGATAATCGATCCACAATATCAGGTTAGTCATTACCACCTGGCTGTAGCTCAGGTGGTAGAGCACTTCAGCCTCCTGGGATCCTTCAGCCTGGACTGGGATCAAACCAGCAACCAGAAGGTTGCTGGTTTGATCCCAGTCTGCTCCAGTCTACATGCCAAATGTCCTGGGGTAAGATACTAACCCCGTGTTGCTCTCCAGTGCATCCATTGGAGTGTGAATGCTAGATGCAACACTTACCACCAAGAAGATGTGATTGGGTGAATGACTTGGTTGTATAAAGCACTTTGAGTGCTCAGAGTAGAAAAGCGCTATATAAGAATCAGTCCATTTTACCATTATACTACAACAACATGGGATTAGAGCAGTTGAGAATTCAACATTAATGGCCTGGAAGTGGAGGAAGCCAGAAGAATGAATTGAGTAAAGTTTGACTTATCTGACTGTTTTGTTTTGCTTAATGCACCTTATAATCTGGTGCTTCTTATTGTCCGAAAAATACAGTACACAAACTTTTCCATCCATTTAAAAGTTCCTAAAACAAGATACCTGAATAATTATATCCTCTGACCATACGGTACTCTACACAAATGAACCATGTAAAAAAACGTAAATGTATAGTAACATATAAGACTAATCAATCTATCAAGATTTTTATTAGATGTTCGTGGCGTTCCAGCTTACATGGCTGAATGAAGCAAATAGAGGTTAAAGGGCCACAACGTTCACTTTTACTTATTTTGATGCTCTGATTTATGTACAGTGATTTTACACAACAGATTCCCTTTTAAGAACTTCCTAAAGGTCTTGTCACGAACGCCGTAGATAATGGGGCTGATGGATCTTGGCAGTATTTGCACTGTAACATAGACCACAAAGAGAGAATCAGTGTAATTCGTTGGGAACCATTTCTGCAGAGCAGTTGTTAGGTGAGGGGCTGCATATGTTGCCATGCACAGCAGCAGCTGAAACCCGTGCAGGAGGATTGTGCTTTTGGCTTTCTTGGCATCTTTGCTTGCTGTTTTTGCCGTGAATAGGATCTTTAAGTAAGTGTAAATGATAGTTAGCCAAACTATAACTAGAAACACTGCATATGTGATATCCCTCTTCTGGATGATGAGGGGATGTGGGAAGACATTGCTTCTGAGGCAAAACACACGCGAATGAAAAAAATCCAGAGGTTCTGTGGCCAAGGTGATGAATAGATCAGGAAGGACAGACAATGTTGTCGTCATCCAAATTAAACAAATCAAGATTAAAGTTCTTTGGACAGTACAAATCTGAACATGGCGCAAAGGGAAACAGATGGCTATGTAGCACTCCACTGCCATGCAAGCCAGGTTCAGAGGGGAATTTTCAGTGGTGAAGAGAGCGAGCAGCATAAAGATGCAGCAGACTGAGACACTGAGCTTGTAGATGCTGTAGCTGATGATGAACAGGATGGCAGTCAGCATCACTTGGACCATGTCATTGATCACCAGGTGAATAAAGAGAACATATCTGGGATTCTTGTAGAAAATCTGGAGAGGGTATAGAAAGACAATTTTCCCAAAAATTCTGTTTAGATATGATATGATATGATATGCAAGGCATCTTTGCTTTAAACAGTGCCCCAACAACCACAAGCAAAAAATTATGGATATCATCAAATAGTTTCTACATGTCTCTGGAAATTGCACTATTTCCATACGTACTGGTTGCATCTCAACATTTGCATGAGACGACATTTATCATTGGTGCTTTTACACACTGGTTGTGTCTCCAAATTAGTTTTGATTTTGTATGACTTCCACTTTGTTCAGGTCTGCCTGTTAAAGAGATTTGATTTCACTGGGACTTTATGGTTATTAAAGTTGAATAGAAACAAAAAAGATGGTATTTGCAGATGCAATTATAGCTGCATAACTGACAGGAATATCTAAGGTTTATTTCCTATTAAAAGCTTCATGCCTGATTATATAAATGGTCATAAAAAAAAGACTACTAGACCTGGTGTTTGCAGAAGGTGTGAATGAGGTTGGCATTGATGTAGCTGATGGAGATGCCAAGGACCACAACAATCAAATTCTTGGTCACAGCTTTAGCAAATGAGTCTCGATACTGTAAGGCTACAGTCACATTGGCAGATGATGCATTCATTCTTGACAACTGAAAAGAAACAATAAATATTGTATTTTTAAGTAATAAGTAACATTTCTGTCACATTTCCACTGTTACAGAGTAATTCACGAATGCATGAAAATAAAGTATGCGTCATTATACTGTATATCATATCATAAATCAAAAATTTGTGATGGAGTGGTATAGGTGGAGTGGTAGCCATCAGTCTACAAACGTATTACCCAAGCAGCTTGAGACAACTGTTGCTGTGATTTGGTTCTATATCAAGAAAGTTTCATTAACCAATTACATTTATTTACAATACTATCATAATTTCATCATTGTATCACTTTTAAATATCAAGGCTATCGTGACATCTTTACAAGTTTTGAAGTTCTCAGTTTAAAGAAGACATTCTAGCTACAAAGACCAACATAGTGAGAAAAACATTAGAGAAATTCTTAAAGGTAACCCCCCCCCCACACACACACAATTCAAAGAAAGTTAAAGCTCAGATTATGTGAGGAAATACGTCCATATAAATAATCTTTTAGCATCAGACTAAGAGGAGATGACTAAGTCAGCTAACCTGATTATGGATTACAACAAAGGATTTTATAAGAACAACAGAACACAACAGTACGTTGTTGTTTATAATCTTATGATTATCAATCCTTAAACCAAATCACCGTAGAGCATAGAGCCCTAGTTGAGTTGCAGGTATTGGCCCTGATGGTAATGATACTACTAGTAATACTACTAATGTTAGTAATACTAAAAGACCCAGAGACAATTTAATGATATAAAATGAAAAAAACAAAACATACATGAACATTTAGGGCCATCCAAAGCTCACAGAACAGACACACATGTGGTATTAGTGTTTCCCTATTGTCTGAGGACTTGTCAGCTTGTGTTGTATTTAAATTTTTTTACTTACGACCTTTAAAAGACCATGCAGTAAAAACAACACAAGGAAAACCTCACTGAAACAAAGAGTAAATATATCTATATAATAACTATGATTTTAACGTTCAACTGAAGCATGATGATAGAAGGCATGATTTAACTGTGATTATTGTTTCAAATATATATATATATATATATTTTTTACTAAACTTTGAAGTATGAAATAATGTAGAGCTCTTTAAAACACTTGTGTATTATCAGCTAAAAACCCATTTTACACATTTAAAAACAATAAAATGCAAGAAGAACTCAAAGGCCTATATAATGTATATTTGCATATACATCACAACAATGTTGTCAGAATAAAGTTCAAAGGAAAATGTAGTTGGAGGTTGTACTTGCCTGGTTGCATCTAAACACCAACATAAGGCAGCAGATAATCTTATACAGGTTTATGGTGTCCTGGGATTCTTAGGGTGTGTGTGTGGTCTTGAAAAATAATAAACTGTTGGTTTACACAAATTTGAATTGTCACACTTGACTTTTTGTGTCATTTTTGTGGACCAATTTTTGTGTTTAGGAACAGCAAGTAAATAATCATAATTTTGCATGTTAACCAAAACTAATAATGTGCTTTACAATGTATTTAGTTTTTTCTAAAACAGTGTGGTTATACTGTTTGGGTTTTGGCTCAGCCGCAGAGGAGGGCTGGCACAGCAGTGTTACAATCAGAATCAAATTTATTGTCAAGTTTGTTGTCTTGTTGCCATGATGTAGAAAGAATGGTGCAGAAATAGAATATAGTCTAGTTACAGTTAATAAAATATACACATACAAACACTTATCTCATAAGCATAACTCATGTACACGTACATGTATGTAACCCTAACTACCTACAGATATAGAAATCATAATAGAAAGAAATAGAAGTTAGAAAGTTTTTTTGAGGGAGGGGTCCACTAAATGTAGCTGGAACATATTGTGTGTGGGTGTGCGCAAAATTATTATAGCCTGAGCAATAAAGTGTTACTGTAACACGTTAGTGTTAGGGTTAATGGGCGTTGTTGGGTGGTCTGACAGCCTGGGGAAAGAAACTGTTCTGGGTTCTGATGGACCACAAACCTCCTGCCAGAGGGGAGTGTCACAAACAGTTAATGCCTGGGTGTGGTAGTCGCTGAGGCACTTGGGCTCTTGATGGGTCCGGGGTATCTGAATGGGAGCTCTGGGTCTGGGATAGTTGCTGCCTTGCTCCCTGGGCGTCTTTGTTTGGGTATGAAGGCGTGTCATTCCTGCCCCAATTGTCAGCTGGTGAACCAGCCATCACCATCGTGCCTGTTACTGTTAATAGAGGTCCACTTTGAACACAGTTGTTATTAAAGAATTCTTTTATACTATAACTAATGATTCTATGCTGATGGGAGTGGTCTTTTCTAGGACAATAATCACACATATGACAGACATGTGAAGTGTTTAAAATGCTTTAAATGATCATCAAAATCACAAATGAGAGAACAGATATGGACAAACTGTTGATCTAAAGACTTAGAGACTCGGTAACAAGAAGCAGTGAAGATATACCCCATTCAAACAGAGTATGTAATTGGTTCTATTTGTTTGTTTGTCTGTCTGTTTGTTAGTAGTCAAGACATCCACAGTTTTTCAGATGTCCTTTTTAAATTTTGTGTGAATGTAGATACAAAAACCAGCTAGCAATTATTTTATTTCAGTGAAAATTTGATCAATTTCACACCAGTTGTGAAAATGAGTAAAAACTTTATATTAGACTCAGTTTTTTATGCATTACCTTCAAACAGTAAAACAGGATTGTGGGCAGCATGATTACCTAGGCTGGGTAAGCATTTGACCTTCATTGTTAGGGCCCAAGGACAAAGTTGACATTGGAAAAAAAAATGCAAGAAACCATGAAGAGAGCTGTACAACCTATTTTTTTATTTTTTCACAATGACACCATAAAGTTTTACAAAATCACACATTGCATTAATATAACTTAAAATCTCAAGTTTTTCAAGTTTATAGAAGACAAAGTTTTCATCCCGTTCTATTCCAAATAATAATAAGATACACTTTATTAGTATGTAATTCTTCAAGTTCATAGGTCAAAGGTCGAGGTAACATGAGATGACAGCTAAAAGCTTAATTACAACAAAGTGCTTATTGAAAGGTTATTTGTTTTCAGTACAAAATTATGACTTTAATATGCAGTATTAGACTTCCTGATAAAGAATGCAGACTTAAATAATGCCGATGTCACTGAAAACCTCACAGTTTTAATATAGCACTTGCACTCTTGCATTCTCTGCCTACTCTCTTTTGTTTTTTTATTACAAATGATGGTCTTAGTAATGCATTATATAATGATTTGGTCAAGGGTCTTATAGACAGTAAGAAAACAAAAGACTGAAGAAAAAAAACAGACTTGAGTAAGGCAGCTTGACTAAGTTAAAAAGTTCTATTTACAAAAATAACTTGTAACATGTAATTACGGTGAAGGTCTGAGCAGGAAATGAACATCACTGGAGGGGAAGAGTGCTTGGAAAGAGGAGAACAAAGTTAGTACAATGACCCACGTAAATAAGTTCCAGTGACATGAGCATTGGTGAGGAGTGCAGAGAGTAAAGGTTTCTTACTTGACATTTAATACAGGGATGACAATCTGGTGTTTCAGAGAAAGGAAGTGTCCTTAGAAAGGCTGTCCTTACAGGTGTGCGGAGCAGGAGGCTCCAGCACGGCAGGCAGGGTGATCAAAGGCTGAAGGTTTCATACAGGAGGAACTCCAGCTTTGAGGAATCAGGTGTTGAAGAGGTTGGGCCAGACCGGATTATACTGGAAACAGGGAGACAACAGAACTAACACAGGAAAGGAAGGAGAAGGACACCACAGGGGAGCCAATTTACCACTTACTGATAGCAGGCAATCTGGTGAGGACTCAAGCTGGTCCTTAAGTACAGTGGTTGATTGTAGTGGAGGTGAGGAGGTGCAGATGTCCCTGGCAGAATGGAGGGGGGAGGGTGGTAGGAGAAACCCAGCCCAACATGGACTCAAAGATGGGGAAAAAGAAGATCCCAAGGACCACACCAGTGCAGAATATGAGCGTCAATGTTGACAGATCCAAAATCCTATAGATCAGTGGCAGTATAATGTCCTCATAAGTGGATATCAGGCTCTTGTAGAGCAAAATTTAGTAACTTGGTTTAGACAACCCAAAATGTGATGTCCATATATGTGAATGCCAAGTCCAAGGAGGTTAAGCTTATAACTGACATTTATGCAATATAGTGAAGTAAATGCAGAATAAACACAAAGAATGTGTTTTGGACACGCTACACGGGGAAAAAACATGACATCAGGGTGTACAACCTCACCCCCGGCGTCATTGCCCACCTCTCAATTTTAAATACACGTAGACATTGAGGGCTTTCAGGAGGGCCTATGCGCTTACCTGCTGCTCTCTGGCAGGTAGCTCCATGCCCACCTGGGTTTTAAATGCACCTTAGAACACACATGCATCAACACTACATATGAGCGGGCGGAGGGAGGTTTGGAGTCTTTTACACCCCCATTCTCTGCGGCCTGCTAGGGCGAGGGGGCTAGGAGGAGGAGTAGGCTGTCCGATCGGGATCTGAAATTTGGGGCCTCCCTGCTGCTGCCGAGTCGGGGCGGTCTGCTTCTCTCCACCCCAGAGAAAAGGGTAACTCCACCTGGGTCTGGGTGCAGTTTCCCCCTCTGGGGGCAAGGGTACCTAGACCTGGGACTTAGAGTACGCTTGGGGAGTGTGATAATGTGTACAGTGTCTCTCTATGTCTGTCTCCACGTTGGGTGAATGTTGAGTATTTG
>VUQR01033935.1:0-19678 GCA_015108515.1 Hemichromis elongatus
TTCCGTGATGTACTGAAATATAATAACAAGCACTTCATATGTTTCAAAGGCTTTTATCGACAATTACATGACATTTATCCAAAGAGTCAGTATTTGCAGTGTTGGCCCTTCTTTTTCAGGACCTCTGCAATTCGACTGGGCATGCTCTCAATCAACTTCTGGGCCAAATCCTGACTGATAGCAATCCATTCTGCTATAATCACTTCTTGGAGTTTGTCAGAATTAGTGGGTTTTTATTTGTCGACCCACCTCTTGAGGATTGACCACAAGTTCTCAATGGGATTAAGATCTGGGGAGTTTCCAGGCCATGGACCCAAAATTTCAACGTTTTGTTCCACGAGCCACTTAGTTATCACTTTTGCCTTTTGGCACGGTGCTCCATTGTGCTAGAAAATGCATTGTTCTTTACCAAACTGTTGGATTGTTTGAAGAAGTTGCTATTGGAGGGTGTTTTGGAACCATTTTTTATTCATGGCTGTGTTTTTGGGCAAAATTGTGAGTGAGTCATATTCTCCGATGAAGCCTCTTTCCGATTGTTTGGGGCATTTGGAAAAAGGCTTGTCCAGAGAAGAAAAGGTGAGCGCTACTATCAGTCCTGTGTCATACCAACAGTGAAGCATCCTGAGACCATTCATGTGTGGGGTTGCTTCTCATCCAAGGGAGTCGAGATTTTCAGATTTTCGTACAGTGATAATTGTGAATATTCACTTAAATGGAAATTAGAAGGGACCTGAAATCAGTTATTGTAAGTTTACCAAGAAACAGATGATTAGAAAGTCCAGCTGTGACCTTAACAACTTACCATACTCTGAAACCATCATTTAGAGGCCTAAACAGCCTTTTGATAGGTGAGCTTTACGGTGGTTGCTAGAACATGCATGCGAGTTAAGTGCAGTCCAACAGTAATAGTGCACTTAGAAATGTAACTGAATCACATGCAGAGAAAAATATAAAAGTGGAGGAGGTAGACAGAAGGGCTAAGTAGCATACACCAGAGAGGTTTCATAACAATTAGTATTTAAATATGAGCCGGGAGAGTGGAGGTGGGCACGTCCTCCCTCAGCTGCCAATTTCATTTTCAGCATAATCTCAGACTTAACAAGTGAGAACAAGCATATAAGGTCTGTCAAGGATGTCAACACAGGTGTACAATGTGAAAACTATTTATGGTTGCAGCTGTAACCATAAAGAGACGACAGACTATGACAGCGGTTGGGGGGGATTTCTAACCCTCGTCATAGTCTAGCTCATTAGGTGTGACATAACACAACTTTAACCAATATTTAGAAATATATTAACTAAAAGAGGCATAAAACATAATTAACTTTATGAGGTGTGTCAACAGTTGGAGGAATACTGAATGTAAAACACATGTGGTGTTGTGTAATGTAAAATCTAAGATTACCATGCTTAAACCAAACAAATAGCATGATACTGGGTGGATGGAGAGAAAGAAAAGACTGAGGCAGGTCTTAAATGCTCCAGTAAGACTGGTCATGTACTCCCAATTGAACTGATCAACTCCACCTAGGAGGAACCTGCAAGGAAATATTGAGGGACAAAGACCAGGTTCCATAGAGCAGGCCCAGCCAAGGCAGTAAGCCATCACACACCCCTCCATAAGAATGGAGTCGAGTCATAACAACTGACTAATCTCAAATGAAATACAATAGGAATTGGAATGTTTTCAATGCCAGTCTAACATTAATTCTGACTTTTCAACTGGTGTAACACAAAAATAACAACACCACCACGAACAAACAATGAACCATTTATAAAAACAAAACTAACTTGATGCTTGACACCCAGCATTGTTTCAACCCTGCCACCGCCTCCTCAGCAACCTGGTACCAAAGGGAAGCAAAATAAATCGGAAGAAGATGCGAGGATAGAACCAAGTAGGTTACATACACATACATTTGCCCAAAGCACCAGTAGTAGTTGACAATCCATTCACCTCCACATAGGGATGGCAATCAAATATTGTTGCCACTTTAAAATTAGAACTGGTTTTCAAGTATTAGCATCATTTTGTCTAAGCTTAACAATCACGTTATCAATGCCTGCAGATACTGGCAACATACATTTATACAGTTTAGCTAATAAAGCAGTTATACCATCACTGGCACACCAGAATTGACATAAACGTCAAAATATTTTTGCATCCATGTCAATGCAAGTGCTTCTTTTTCTATAGATGAAAAATTGAATTTGAGTTCAGTTTCTTGGAGAAGATGCATGGATTACCAAAATTCACATCATCAGCTTGCTGAAAGACATGCCTCGCTCCAACATGGCAAGGAGCCACCTGAACTTGCATGTATGCCAATACTGAAGCCACCTCCTCCAATGGTGCCTTAAGAAAATTTCCGCTATATTCTCCAGCACATGATCTACACATCACAAACCAAAACAACCACAACAGGGTGCATCCAGGATTTGACACAACAAGTAGCAGGAGAAATACAGCTTTAATCACAATTGACCAATTTATTCAATGAAGGAAAAACCATAATTAACTTTGAGATCTGTGATCAGTGTATTTGCAGTTGGACGCATTTGAATATTAGGTATGTGGTGTTGTGTAGTTAAAAGCTTTAAATATTTAGGCTGAGGACAACCAAACAAACAGCATGCTGATGGCTGTATAGAGAGGCAGCAAGACTGAGACAGCTGGTTCTTCAGTGCTCCAGAGGAAATTAACTCCAGCTAGCAGGAACCTGCAAGGTAACACAGAGGAGCAAACAGCGGGAAACATGCAGCAGGCCTAGCCGAGGCAGAGGACCGTCACACCTCACATATCAGGCATGCTGGGTCTGCAACAGCATTTGTATCACTGCAGAAACTGCAATATATATAAGCTCAGAGGATGAGGAAGTAATGTTGAACAACAGTGAATCACAATACTGAAAATCAACAATACAATACATCAGTGTGTTATTGTGTACAAAATATTGTGGGATCAACTTAACAGAGAACAAAAGGGTGTAAACATCTTCTGAACGCCCTTCAAGAAGCCTAGAGAATTATTATCAAAGACTACTTAAAGAAATTACAAAAAAAGCTGTCTATCAGAGTTCAGGCTATATTTAAGTAAAAAGGTGGTCATACCAATGTTGGCTCTTGACACTTCGTTAGAACTGTACAAACTATTTTTGCTTTATATATTGTATTTTCGTGTATTTTTGTACCGCTTTAAATAAATTGTGGCAGTCATTTCCCATCAAGCTATAAAGGAATGAAGCATGGCTCGAGACTTTTGCACAGTATTGTATTCACTTAAGCCTGGATTATACTATGTTACAACATGGAGATGCACAACTGAAGAACCAACAGCCGTGTACGCATTCCTGTTCTACTTCTTGGAAATCCACAGCCTGGGCACGTGCAGTTAATGCATTTTAATGCAAAATCTCCACGGACGAATCCGCATGGTCATAAAAAAAAAAAAAAAGGCAGGCACATGCTTATGTGTCCTTCGAGCTCACTATCTGATGACGAAATTTACATCACTGAGACTCAAGTGGACGCTAAAAGAATCGCAGATGTGGAAATCATAAAAAAACGCTTTAACGTAATGGATGCTAGACCATAGTTACTTTGACCTTTAACCACCATTATCCATTTTTGTAAAAATGTGACAGACTATCCAATAATCCAAAATTGTGATGCTGCCTACAATCAAAAATAAGTTATCCAAGCTGGCCCCAGGGAGGGGGTACTTGCCGCCGCCCCCCATCCCCATCCCTCTTCCCACTCCATCAAGCCCCCCACGCAGACAGGGCCTTGGGGTACAGGTGCATCACTGACGTGCAGGGGAGGCATTCCTCCTTTGTCCCCCTTTGGCCACCTGTGCCTCAATTTTATTTCCTACAAGCTAAACATCCACATTACTCATACTCTCATAACACATACACTTGGACGTGGGCACGCTATACGACGTCCAGAGGACGGTCTGTTTATTCAACCTCACCTCTGGCGTTGGTGCCCACCTCTCAATTTTAAATACATGTAGACATTGAGGGTTCTCGGTAGCAGCCGTGCTGACACCTGCTAGTTTCTGACAGAAAGCACCATGCCCCTCCCATGTTTTAAATGCACTTTAGAACAGCATGCGGCAACACCATATTGGAGCGGGCAGAGGGAAGTATGGGGTCTTCACGCTCCTTTTCTCTGTTCGCCATCGAGGTCTCAGATACTGGACCCCCCTGCTGCTACAGGACCAGAGGCAGTCTGCTTTTCTCAGGGAAAAGGGCAACATCTCCTCAGTCTGCGGACGGAGGGTACCTGGATGTGGGGGTATAGAGTAAGTTTGGGGGGTACTGAGTGTGTGTACGGTGCTCATTTCTGTTTGTCTCCATGTTGGGTGAGTGCTGAGTATTTGTATCTGTGCATGAGGGTGGGAATGCATGCTTGTGTCTGTGTGTGCGCCCGTTTGTATATGTGTCAGGATGGCTCACTCCCGGTGGCTGCTTGGCGGTCCAGGTGCCCGTGGCTTGGTCGGGCCCCTTCTGGAGACTGGGGGGCCCTCTGACCTTGGGCCTCTGGGCCCAGTGCTTGGTTCGCTCTGGTACAGCTGGTTGCCAGAAGATCCTGTTGTTGCCGCAGCCCCTTGTAGCTTCTGCACCATGGCTGCTGGGTAACCCCCGTCTGGAGCTCTCCTCAGCTTTTTCTAGGAGAGTGGCCCAGCTGCCCCTCCGGTGGTCCTACTTAGGCTCTCATGCTCTGGGGGGCCTCTAGATTTCTGGGACCTGGATCTCCTCCATGCCTCCTTCATGTCCTGGGGGGCCGGGGCTATGGGTCCCCACACCTACGATTAGACACTTACGTACGTGGTGAAACCTTATGAATACCAGCACTCTCACATACACAGGTGTAGATACAGGTACTCACAGACACACGCTATCTTAGTTGGCTGCTGCCTCTAAAAATATCATGCGTTGTCTTGTGTGCAGCTCAGTAAGATTTATTTATTATTTACTGTTACCTATGCTGGTTGTTTTTCTAGTTTCCCTACTGTGCTGTTTTCTTTTTGCTTGTTTTTTCTTTTCAGCAGGTGGTGAAGCAGATTTTCAGTGTCTTTTCGCTCTAGCCCTCTTCTCCTCCATTTTTCTTTCCCTCTCATTCTGTGAACTCTCTTTTTCTTATTTCACTTTTGAGTCCTTTCCATTCTTATTGTAAAAACGTAAAATACAAAATAAATAATAGAGATCGAATAAACGATGACAATCAAGTCAACCAGAATCGCAAAAGGTCCACCTGGGAAAGTAAATCAGTTAAGCATTTTTCTTGGCCTTCAGACAATAATTCAGATTGCTACAGTGCTGGACAGGTCAGGTTTAAAAAAAAAAGAAAAAAGAAAAAAAGAAAGTTATCTGTGTGTAGGTTATTGGTCATTTTCCATTCTCAGCTAATTCATGTTTCTGTCTGGCTGACCTGACAACTTCAACAAATTTAAGTCTGTGATGATTTGAGGGCTTTGTGTGTTCAAGGTTGTGTTTTGTACATTCCAAGACACTCTTCTGCATACCTAGGGTTGTGTTACTTTTTAATTCCCCTCAACTCGAAGCAGACCGGCCACTCTCTCCTGACCTTCGACATCAACAAGGCATTTTCACCCAGAGAACTGCCAATCACTGGATGCTTTCTCCCTTTTGCACCGCTCCCTGTAAACACTGAAGATGCGTGTACGGGAAAATCCCAGCAGCTCAGCAGTTTTTGAAATACTCAGACAACCCATCTGGCACCAACATCCAAGCCACACTCAAAGACTCTTAAATGACCTTTCATCCTCATTTTGCTCTGGTTCAAACTAAACACCAGACTTTATCATCTACATTCCTAAATGCATGAAGTTGCTGCCATGTTATTGGCAGACTAGATATTTGCATTAACAAGCATTTAAACTGGTGTACCAGGTTTGTGTGTGTGTTTGTGTGTGTGTCCAACTAAGGAGGATAACAATGACCTGGTTTACTGAGAACTAAAGAAAGGATGCAATAGATAAGTGAAATTTAAGAAACACACTCCAGAGAAAGCATTACAGAGCAAATATTGAATCCAGCCACATAAGTACAGGTCAAATATTTAATTTTTTCCCCCAATGTCAAACGATATCACTGAAGTACTGAATTTCAATATACAGCACTGGTCTGAGCCTCTCTCACTTACTCTTGGAAATGACTACATATTTACTCCATCGTCTTCTTGACTCCTCGGCATGTTTTTGAAAATGTATTTTCTAGCTAGAGAACACAGCAAAAGATGAAAATATGGGCTTTCAAACATTCTAACAGAATCCTATGAGAAACTTCAAGATGTTCCTCTTCAATAAAAAATATCAAGACTTGCATTACAATTTTATACATTTTTGTAATTTTGCTCCTCTATAGCACCACAGTAGATTTTTGATCAATGATGTGACTGAAGTACACTTTGTTTAAAGGTTTTATTTAAAGCCTTTGAGAGAAATTTTGCATTAGGTGTTTAGGAAGAGCAGTCATTTTTATAAGTACTTTACAAAGGATCAAAATGACTTGGCCAAACAACATCATCTTATATATCAGAGTTGTTTTTAATATTTGCTTGAAGTTTCAGAGCTCCCAGCCATCACCAAATGCTCCATTTCCTCCCTTGAGATGCTCTGTTATGCCTTTACTGCAGCGATCTGCAGCTGCTATTTGTTTGTGGGTTTCTGCCTTTAGTTATGTCATCAATAACTGAAAGGCATGCTCTAACGAGTTTAGATCAGGTTTCTGACTTTGTCATTGAAGAATATCCTATTTCTTAGCTTGGAGAAATTCTTGAGTTGCTTTTCCATATGTTTTGGGTCATTATCCATTTGCACTGTGTCCAAACTGTTTTGCAGCATTTGACAGAATCTGAGCAAAGAGTACAGTCCTGTACACTTTAGAAGTCATCCTGCTGCTTTTATAAGCAGTCACATCATCATTAGAAACTGCCAGCAATACATGTCCATGCCATATTATTGCCTCCACAACATTTGACAAATGATGTGTAATTCTTCTTCCTTTTGGCCAGCTTATTATCCCACGGTACCTGATCACATGTAAGGCATAGGTGTTAATAGTCTGGACCTTGTTCTTACTGTTTAGCAGCTGGATAGAGTAGTGGTAAGAACGGAAAGTGGTAAGAACAAGTTAGATTCCTGCCTGCGGCGTATGTATCTAGTAAGGGTCCAAGGCTAGACCCTCCATGCTAACCAAGCCTGCCGCATACATGAGTGAGACAGATAAATATGAAGCCATACCAGCTTGGACGTCGCCTGCATTAACAAGGTCTGCGTCAGGTCCTGAGAAACCAGGGCAGACGAGGTACAACACACATGCTACGGCAAGGGGGAGCCAGGACGACAGTGCAGGGGGGAGATATCATCACCCCCACCGGAGACTTGGTACCAAGCCCCAAGTGCGATGGAAGAAGGCACTGACCCTCAATTTATCATGTTTAATTTATCATGGATCAGGTAACAGGCCATGAAACTTATTACTGAATTAAATTTGCAAGAGTTAATTAACCATGGTCATTTTTTAACTAAAAGCTACACAGCACTAGCAAACACTGGTCAGCTTCTCCACTTAAGTCACTCTAGATAGAACCTCCACCCATGCAGCTGCAGTCATTTTAGCAGAGAATTGACTCAAAGACTGATTATTGTTAACAAAACCTGCTCAGCACTGATCAATCAGTTCAGCTCCACACAAAATTGATCCGTCCTGAGGTTTATAGTACAGGCTGCCACATGGCGCAGGTTTCACATAAAAGCAACAGCCCGCTTAGAACAAGAAGAGGTGTCAAGAGTCAAACTTCAAAACAAAAGTACAGAATTTCTCAGAATAACTTCAACTGTGTAAGGGTACACTCACACAGTTACAAGTGAAAAGCATGCTGACGGATTTTCCCCACACAGCAACTGTAATTACTGAACAATGCCTTGAAAGTAGCTTTCAAAGCTCAGTGGCAGTTTACCAAGGCATGACACCAATGTAGAGGAAGCCAAAATTCATGCTTAACAAAAATGAACAATTAAGTAAAATAAAGTAAAAAAAAACAAAACAAACCTAAATGATGGTGGCAGTAGTGCGAGAGTGGAGGGGTGGTGGTGTAAAGACCAAGTGTAAAATGTAACCCCATGTGTCCTCTTTTTGACAACCTTGTGTAATTGTACTTCAGTTTTAATGTGTTTCCGGGACAAAGAGTGCTCATTTACTGTATATTAAAGTCACTGATTGTAACTATTTGGGAAAAGGCAATTAATGCTGCTCACTTATTCAGTCTATTGTACTTCAGCTGATATCCAGCTTCACTCATCATGCATTATTTGGCAGTGTTGCGAGCTGATAATGTTATCTACTTAAAACACTCAGTGGATGCCCAAGCTTTTCCTCAGATGGACTTTGTGACATGTTTAAACTTTGTACATTACTTTAAAAAGTCCACTTGTTTGTCCTTGGGAGACTTTCAAAATCAACTCATCTGTGTCTCTGCCATGAGCTCAAACACGAGACACCACGCCAGAGTGACAAAAAGCTAATGACAGCATGTGTCCGATTTGACAGAACTGATGAGGGAGCCAGCCCCCCCGGGCCCCCCAAACACTTCCAGAGTGATGTTGCGCACGAGGGCAGCGTGACCTTCCTGTCACCCATTCGGGCAACTTTTACGCCCATAACTGTGAGAGTCACAATTTCACACAAATCACACATAAACCGTGAAAGAAGCTCGCACCGAGTTACGTTCGCCGTTTGACAAAAATAAACCGGTGTCTGGTCGCGTCTGCCAAACAGCCTGTGACACACTAACGCCGCTGTCAAGGCTGTGATGACAAAATATCTTTTGGCACGTATGTGCACCTTCAGAACCATCACTCCGTCTGTAGCTATTCACCATGCCCGTTCGCTCAGCGCTGCTGTCACTTTACCACGACTTTCAACTCGGCGACAGACTGAGGAGTTCAGCCCGTAAATTACATCTTATCCATTTACTACAGTCGTGAAGAATTATGAAAAAGTATATCAGAAGCGACATAAAGTGTAAGCTTAAATTAGGCAATCTTGTCTTCGCCAAGCTTGAAAACGTTTAGTTTCGCCTGTTAAAGGGCTTAGGACACCGCTTTTTGCATACGCGACGCCCTTCCCTTTACTTCCTAATTCCATTATTCGTCAATATTACAGAGCATTTTCCTTAGACATGGTTTTATCCTACCTCGTAAAGGTCTCCTGAAGCCATTCTTAGGTGCAGACAGCGGCGGCGCGGCGTTCTTGCCTGCCTTGTTGGCTTTTTTTGGACCCTACTCTCTCGGCGTTTCGGCGAAAGCCCCGATAGACGGGAATTAGCGAGCAGCCTTGTTATTCTCAGCAATCCGCAGCAGCAGATCAGACAGTGTCAATCGAGCCCGGCGCTCTGCGATGGATCGTACACTTAAAACAAGCAACCATCGGGGCGGTGCTGTTTACCCAAGTAGAGGACTAAAAATTAGTCCCGGGCTAAGAATGTAGGCTGATGGTCTGCATGCGCCCAGCTCATCTGAGCTCTTTTGCAATTCACTCAGCGGGAGATGTTATACGTGTTGTGTTTACACACACACCAGCTGGGTCAGATCCTTTTCTATGCTCCCCTTTACCTGTCCACTGTGGCGTCATAGAAAGATCTGACCTACCTTATTTGGATTCACCAGGAAATATCTAGAACAAATTAGTGGAACTACTTGTAATGATTAATCACTAGCAAAAGTACTGATGTTGGTAGACTTTCTCACTGAACTTTGCATTAGCATCAAATGCCTTTAAAATATTTATTTATTAATACATTAAATTTTAAAATAAAGAGACTAAAAGCAAAAAGTATGTTTTGCCCTGTTTGCAGGGGTTCTGCTGGGTTTTCTCTGGGTCATCCAGCTTCCTCCTGAGTCTAGTTAATTGGCACTTCTAACACTGGCCATAGAGCGTGAATGGCTGTTTGTCTCATTGTGTTGACCCTCCATAGACTAGCTACCTGTCCGGGGTGTGGCCATCTTTCGTCCCATGACAGCCGGGTAGGAACCCCTATCTAAAATCTCAAAAATTACAGGTTGGTTGGCATAGACCACGTCTTGATCACAACATGTTTCACAGAACCTTGGATGAATTACCTTAGAGTATGATTGCTTTTGCAGCATTTTCATATCCACTCTACATTAGAGCAAATGTGAAACTGCTGCTAAAGCATTTATAGAGACTTAAAAAAAAGACGCTGACTACAAACAGGACAATTTCAGTATTATTCCCTCTCTAGCTGAACAATCCTGCAAAGAGGACACCAAGACTACAACCTAAAATCCTGAAAAACGTTTTCAGTCATTATATTAAAATTAATCCAGAGTTGTATCACTTGAAACAGCTTTCAACAATATTTTATTCATTATATGTTTCTGTAACTAATTTATTCTTAAATAAAAGAAAAACAAAACAAAACAAAAAAACAAATTGAAACAAAGCTGAAAATAAGATGAAAATTAAAAAAGAGCAAATGAACAACAAATTGCTCCTGTCAGCTGAAAAAAAGAAATCCACACTAATCTAGTGAAATTAATGCAAGTACATGAAAATAAAGAAATGAAAATTAGCATAATAATATTGTCTTTATCACTTCAAAAGAAAGAATAATCCAAACACTGCATGGTTTTGACAGTTATTCTGTCTGACTTTGTGTTAGATTCAGATCTTTTAAGTTGGTGCCCTTAGACCATTTCAGATGTTTATGTTTGTCTTTAAACTAGTAAATATTGATATTGCATGTCTTATCCAGTGCGAAGCAGCTAATTTTTTAATTTTCCTTCCAAATAATGGTGTTAGCTTTACAGCAGTTACAAAGCTGAGGGTTATTAACGTTTGTTCATTTCTTTTATAACTTTAGCCTTTAGGATACACACCAAATACAAATAATCTTAGGTATAGTGACAGTGCTTTTGCAATCTTTGAACTTGTCGCTTCCCAATATAGTTCAAAATATTTTAGTCTTTCTACACAGTCACTTGCCCCATATTTTGTCCTTCATTTCTTGTATAAAATACATACACAAATGATAATACCAGAATACCAACATCAACAACTACAACAAAGATATCAATGATCTGCCTTCTTTACTAAAAAAAAAAAAAAAGCCCTTACAACGGTGAGAAATGACTAACAGTTGGGATTTTAGAGTGTAAGCTTCGGATCATTTACACTACTGTGGAAAACTCTTAATCTACCCTTATTTCCAAATACTTTTCTAGGAAAATGAATATAGTGACTTATGGAAAAAACTTGGGCAAACACTACAAATACAGTATATACGGCATAAACAGAGTGTGTGCAATTCTACCAAGCTTACAAGTCTGAGATTTCTTAGGCAAGCTTTCTTATAATTTCTTCAAGTAATCTTTGGGATTAATTCTCCAGGCTTCTTAAAGGACATTCACAACTCTTCTATGGATGTTGGCTGCCTTTTGTTCTCTGTCAAGATGCTCCCACAATTATAGTGTTGAGGTCCATGCTCTGGGGAGGCCAATCCATGACTCACAGTTTTCCATTGTGTTTTTGTTCTATCCAGGTTTGCTTTTATTTCAATAAAACTGGCTTTGGGATCACTCTAATGCTGAGAAATGAAGCCACTGCCAATTAGACAGTGCCCAGATGGTATTGCAAAATAATGTTGAGGTCTGGGCTGATGACACTGATAGTGTTCCAGTCAGTGTGTGTTTTATTGGGTTGGCAGTGTGTTTGGGATCACTGTCATGCTAAAAAATCAAGCCAGTCAGACACATTTTACACAGTATTGCATGGTGGTTCAAACTGTGATGGTACTTTTTGCCATTCATAATTTCATCCATTTTGATAAGATCTGTAACACTAACTGAAATGCAACCTCAAATCATAACAGAACCGCCACCGAGTTTTACATATGCCAGTAGGCACTCATTCTACTGAACTCCTCTAAAGATTATGATTTAAAAAAATATATATATATATAAAATGTGGATTAATCAGTCCTTAAGATCAACTGTTACTAATTTTCACTTCAGTTCTTGTGTTCTAATTTGGCACAACAGCCTTTTCTCATCATTTCCCATCCTTAAGAATGGCTTGTTGACAGCCACCCCTTCACTGAGGCCATTTCTGTTGAGGTTTCAGTAAACCGTTGATTTCATTGATTCAGTAGCTGAATCAACAAAAGACCAGCTGCATTTCACATGTCCTGTATC
This sequence comes from Hemichromis elongatus, assembly GCA_015108515.1. Taxonomy (NCBI): domain Eukaryota; kingdom Metazoa; phylum Chordata; class Actinopteri; order Cichliformes; family Cichlidae; genus Hemichromis; species Hemichromis elongatus. Next base: position 12,245 of record VUQR01033935.1, read on the forward strand.
AGGTCTTTGCAGGATTTTTCCCACCGATTTCTTAAGGACATGACTTTTAGAAACTGTTTGTCTGGTGTAGATAGTTCTTAGACCTGATATTTCTTTTGTTTCCGATTTGTTCAATTTTCTCTTTTTTTTGACACACAGCACAGCATGCTGACATATGGCAAGTTTTAAACCAATATATCTTTTTGAGAGTTGTACTGCCAACTTTGAAAAATCCGACTGTGAGATTGATGAAATCCTATGAAGGCGGTGTCAAAAAATTAGGTGGTCTTTCTTTGCATATTGCCAGGGATGACTTTGTCAATTTTTGTCAGATTTGTTAAGGAGACACAGCACAACATGCTCAAATACGCAGCATTTTCAGCTGGGTTTTCAGCAATTAGCTGAAAACTTGTTTGACACTTGTTGGTTGGTGTAAAAATATTATTTCATGCTACCAAACTGTGTTATCTTTGGCTTTTTTATAGATTCAGCCAAAGAAATAGGAACACATTCTGTTTCACTGACAGGTTGCTGCTAACAAACTGCCTAAAGATATGATTTAAAAAATGGTTATTTGCTTTGTTGTACGTCATGGGTAGATACACTGATTCATCTCTTGATTTAGATGCCTTTTTAAGCTTAAATTATTCATAGATCATTATTAAGTGGCTACACAAAAAGAAAGACAGAATGAAATAAAAAACATTCCTCTGAAAACAGTAATTTTAAGCACTGGACTAAATGGAGTGAAAAAGCAACCAATGTCCAAAGAAAAACTACAAAAGACCTTCAGGAATTCTGACAAACTATTACTCAAGGCTCCTTTAAAAAAAATAGATGATATTCTGGCTCATTGGAAGCAACATATGAAGAAACGAGGGGTGGCTCAAAACACTACAGGAGATAGAGAAATGTGATCATTGTTTTAACAATAAGGACAACAACAATAATAATAATAATAATGGATTGCATTTATATAGTGCTTTTCGAGACCCTCAAAGCGCTTTACAATTCCACTATTCATTCACTCTCACATTCACACACTGGTGGAGGCAAGCTACAGTTGTAGCCATAGCTGCCCTGGGGCAGACTGACAGAGGTGAGGCTGCCATATTGCGCCATTGGCCCCTCTGGCCAACACCAGTAGGCGGTAGGGTAGGTGAAGTGTCTTGCCCAATGACACAACGACCGAGACAGACAGAGCAGGAGATCAAACCGGCAACCTTCTGGTTACAAGATGAGCTTCCCCACCTCCTGAACCGCTGTCGCCCAAGAACCAAAAAGAATTGGTTATATGTAATGTAATGCTATTTTTATTCTTACTATAGAAAGAAAGGTTCATGGGCCTTAAGCCAACTTCCCTGGATGTGGCTAATTTACCCAGACGTAACAGCATAACAATTAAAATAAAGGAAAATGTGCCAGTGAGAATGTTAATACACCTACAAGCTGACCTCCAATACAAGGCATACAGCCATGTTTGGTAGCACCACACATTACTATAGAAATGAAAGCAGACCTCTTTGGAGAAGATTTAGAAGCTGACAAGTCACAGGCACTCTTGGAGAAAGTCCTTTGCACAAAAAAAACCAACACAAACAAATAATACAAAATCACTTTTTGTCACATTAGCTCTATGTTCACAGATGAAACAACTGAATATTTCAAAGGAACAAATAGCATCTTCACTTTGACTAAAGCCTAACTTTGTTATGTTGTGGTTCTGGTTTGGTTGTCTGGCTGTTGTACCTTTAATCTGTGCAGGTACAACAATAAAATCAGATTAGAGCTTTCTGAATTGAAGCTTTCAACTCTGTGTCATGCAGCTCAGATAATAGTCCCCCCCCAACAGCATAAGGACTCATAATATACATTGAAACAGCCTTTATTAAATGCAAGACTAAATGACAAGGAAACATAACATTGCTCTGTGTTTGCATGTCTTAAAACAGTTAAATATCTATAAAAGAACATGGACATGGCAACTGGAAGTAGGAATCCCTTAAGCCTAGGAGGACTGGAGGAATTTGCTCAAGCATAAACCAGAAAAGCTACGATATCAATTATTGTCTTACAGGTAAGGCTGTGCAATATGACCAAAATCTCATACCCCGATATAACGCATTTCTCATCCCGATAATGATATACATCACAAAATAGTGCATTTCCTGAAAATTCTGTAAATCTTGGCCAACTCGACTTGTGTGGTGTATTCAGCTGAGCGCTGTGCACCTGGATTCGAGTGTTTTGACCGATGCATGAAACTATATATTTTTAAATGTAACCCCCGCCATTTTCTTTGTGAGTATTTATTACATGCCGTGCTGTGAGGAAAAGCCTGTTTTAACATTTGAGTGTAAGGTTTATTTTGAGCCCCTGGCGGCTCTTTTTTGCTCCTCATCCATAAACTCTCTCCATACTCTTTCATGTATTTCTTGCGTAGGTGGTAGAAGATGTTTGCTGAGGTGTAGTGAGAACTATCACAGATGTAGTTTTGAATACAGATATTTATGGCTGTCTATCACAAACACACAATTGAGTAATTAACTTACTGGTATGGATTTCTTGGGAAGGTATGACAAGTACAAATATTTGTGTGGAATTTTTTTTTATAATATTGTATTTGTCTATAGCTATAACACCAGCAGAAATCACACTACATTTTACAGAAAAATATTAAACATTTGTAAACTTTTTGTGACTGTTTAGTAGTTAGTGCTAAAAAGCATCATGCCACTTGGCCCTCTACAAGTTCAGCTCAATTCAGTTTTATTTATATAGCGCCAAATCACAACAACAGTCACCTCAAGGTGCTTTATATTGTAAGGTAGACCCTACAATAATACATACAGACAAAACCCCAACAATCATATGACCCCCTTATGAGCAAGCACTTTGGCAACAGTGGGAAGAAAGAACTCCCTTTTAACAGGAAGAAACCTCTGGCAGTTGGCAAGAGAGAAGGAAGACAGGATAAAAGACATGCTGTGGCAGAGAGCCAGAGATTAATAACAAGCATAACTGATGACAGTGAGGTGCTCTTTCCTCTATAATTAGAACTGTCTGAAACTGTATTCTTTTGTGTCAGTTGTAAAATGTAAGCTGTGGAAAAAGACATCACAAATTTTAATACTGATCATACTTGGCTCCGAGTTTCATTTACTTGTGTTTTGTTAATTTAGCATTCACATATATAAACAGTCCAGCAGAGTTTTTTCATCCAGTAACGAGACATTAGGAGCACAGTGAATGAAAAATGTAACATCATACATCTTAGACATAAATTCGAAAAATCTGCAATCTCCATATTACTAAAATCAAATTCATTATAAAGAAAAAGATCCTTTATTTTTTTAATTCCGGCTTCGTTTCATTAGTATTCCAGCCTCCCTCTGTTCTTGTGTTTAATGTTCAGTGTGAGTCATCTTGTTGTTATGTTCCTGAATAGCTTGGGGTGTTTCTCTCTCCTTTCCTCTCTCTCTTCTCTATAGTCCGTTTCTCTCTAGATCTCTCATTCTCAGGTAGAGTTGGGTCCACTTACTTTTTCCAGTGAACTCAGTGCAATAAAAGCTATTAAAATCTAATAAAAAGTCTCCTCAGTCTCCTGAGTCTGCTGCCTGAGTCCAACTCGGGCATACATTATACTTGTCTCTGAATTTGCTTGGGCTCTACTGCTATTTCCTGTTTTATTTTAAAAAATGCAATTTCCTGTGTCTGTGTCTGAGTTTTACTTCTTTCCCCTTTGATTGTCTTGATTTTCTGGACCCGTGTTTCATTTTTCCCACCTATTTTTGTTTTGCTCATTTGTTTTGCTCTGTGTATAAAAAGTCCCCTCCCTCCTAAAAGTCTTTTTAAAGTGTCTGAGATATTTCTCTTTGATATCTGGATCAAAGACTCTGGATTTTGATTTCCTTTTGCTCTAATTTTAGCCTGGTTTTTGAATTTTGCATTCAACTAAATAAAGTCTTCTTAAAATTAAAAATGTTGCCCATAAAGATTATTAAAGCATGGCTAAAAGCACATTAGCTGCAGCTTTTTATATTGACTATTTAAATGCCCAAGTATATGAAAAAGGGTAGAAATTAAAATCTTCTGAGCTTATGGCTATTAAAAACCGTTATACAATTCAGCTATTTCATGCTCTCTATTGTTACCTTGATGAACTGCGGCACACCTATAAGAAAAGGTAAATAATAGACTTTAAAATCTTTGGGCGTGTCATTTCTTACTGTTTTTGGAACATTTACTAAGTTGTTGAAAGCTGACGTTTGTCCTGGTGCTGAGTGTCATTATGACTACAGGACAAGGCGTACTAGCAATATTTTCATGAACTAGCCTGCATATACATCATGCATTCAGATTGAATATAGAAAATATGCCAAGTGTACACACAGTCTGGAAGGCCTAAAATCTATGGCGAAAAGAAGACAAAAATTCACTGTCAGGAATTGAACAGCTGCTTCCAGTGGCATCCATCCCATCCTACTTCCTCTGCCAACTTTGTGATTCTACAGTTCATCACCCAACTTCCTCCTTTACTTCCAAAGAGCTAAATATTCAGAATTAATATTGCTGCTAAAGGGCTTTGCCTCTTGAACAGCTATCTCATGCTTAATCATCCAACTTTGGACCAAACAGCCTTGTGGTTAAGCAGTTGTCAGCCAAAATGTAATGTGTTTGCTAAATTGCCAAAAGGAGAGCACTTGCACCAAAAAGTAATTACTTGTGCTTTGGCCCACACTCTGCTTTTCCCCCAAATTGGATTTGAATCTGCTGAGGAGAAACAAATATAGCAATATGAAGACACTTACTGGATGCAATGAGAAAGGAAAATGATGGTTAAAGAATAAATTATCATTTAAAAAGGGATTAATTTTAAATAATCCACTGACAAGTTCAACCAAGTTGCCTAGAGAGAGCAAGAAATAATGTTTTTTATAAGGTTTTGTATTTCACCCTACTTATTAATAAATATCCCACATTATGAAGACTTACAGCATATGCAACAAAGATCTTGAATGCATGTAAATGTTTGAGGGTCCAAACCACCCTCAAATGGTAAAGTTCACATTGTTGAACCCTACTCCCCACCACAAGTGGTAAACTGTTCTTTCCAGGAAGTGCAAGAAATTGTTACTGCTTAATGAATCCATTTCCCAGCACTGAAGCTTTGCTTTGTTTTCATCCATTATTGATTTTGTAATTACCCACAATCAATTAGGACCATAACAAGAGAATCGTGCACACATGCAGTCGCATGAATGAAATCAGTTTCTGCCCGATTCAAATTGACTGAATGTGGCTTCTGCACTGTATTGAAAATTTGCTCCTGGGTTTTTCTCTGGCGTCTTTTAATTTCCCCCAGTGTACGTGATGATGGAGGCTAAAACATGCTTCAGTTCCAATAAACATTTCTTTATACTGATTTTCTGTGTAGCATCCATGAATGGAATTAGGTCAAAAACGTGACTTATACAGACAAAATATTCTGCACCATTACACTATCTTTTAGTCAAAGTCCAGGAATGTCTTAAAGACTTAAAGACCTCAATGGCCTCAAATTTCCTGCTTCTAAATTCAGATAAAACTATTATTATTGTACTCTGCCCTAAATGAGAAACATGGGCCTAATCAGATGCTTACTATAGATGGCATTTCCTTGGCCTCCAGTCACATTCTGTGGAACCCTGAATTATTTGTGACCAGAATTTTCAATGTGCATATGAAACAAATATGTAGCGTGGATACAGTACTGTGCAAAAGCCAGGTGAGAAAAAATGCTGTAAACAAAGAATGCTTTCATAACTGAAGTGTTAATCATTTATTTTTTATCAATCAACAAAATGCAGTAAATGAACAAAAGAGAAATCTAAATCAAATCAATATTTGGTGTGACCACCCTTTGCCTCTAAAACAGCATCAAGTCTTCTAGGTACAGTTGCACAGTTTTTGAAGGACCTCAGCTGGAAGGTTGTTCCAAACATTTTGGAGAACCATCCACAGATCTTCTGTGGATGTAGGCATCCTCACATCCTTCTGTCTCTTTATGTAATCCCAGACACACTCCATGATGTTGAGATCAGGGCTCTGTGGGGGCCATCACTTCCAGTACGTCTTGTTCTTCTTTAAGCTGAAGATAGTTCTTAATGACTTTGGCTGTATGTTTGGGGTCGTTGTCCTGCTGCAGAATACATTTGGGGCCAATAAACAATTATTTATATTTCTGAAAGCATTCTTTGTTTACAGCATATTTTTCACACCTGCCTAAAATGTTTGCACAGTAATGTATATCTCTAAAATTAGAAACATCCATTGTCAGAGTGATGCTGAAGAGGGCTATTGTTATTCATTATTATCAGGTTGTCCTAAAATGTCAGGGACCTGGGTCTGAGGGACCCAGGGTCCATGGGCAGTTTTGGACATATATTATTTGTTATGTGTACAGTCGTGGCCAAAAGTTTTGAGAATGACACAAATATTAGTGTTCACAAAGTTTGCTGCTAAACTTCTTTTAGATCTTTGTCTCAGTTGTTTCTGTGATGTACTGAAATATATTAAAAAGGAATTCATATGTTTCAAAGGCTTTTATCGACAATTACATGACATTTATCCAAAGAGTGAGTATTTGCAGTGTTGGCCCTTCTTTTTCAGGACCTCTGCAATTCGACTGGGCATGCTCTCAATCAACTTCTGGGCCAAATCCTGACTGAAAGTAACCCATTCTGCCATAATCCCTTCTCAGAGTTTGTCAAAATTAGTGGGTTTTTGTTTGTCCACCCACCTCTTGAGGATTGACCACAAGTTCTCAATGGGATTAAGATCTGGGGAGTTTCCAGGCCATGGACCCAAAATTTCAACGTTTTGTTCCCCAAGCCACTTAGTTATCACTTTTGCCTTATGGCACAGTGCTCCATCGTGCTGGAAAATGTATTGTTCTTCACCAAACTGTTGTTGGATTGTCGGAAGAAGTTGCTATTGGAGGGTGTTTTGGTAGCATTCTTTATTCATTGTTGTGTTTTGGGGCAAAATTGTGAATGAGCCCACTCCCTTGGATTAGAAGCAACCCCACACATGAATAGTCTCAGGATGCTTCACTGTTGGCATGACACAAGACTGATGGTAGCTGTTGGGTCTGCCGCTTGCAGGCCCCACTGGTAACAGAGATTATTCACCCATGAAGAGAAGAAGACAAACAACTGGATCCATTTCTTACTTGCGCAAGGGAAGCTAGCAGAACCAGGGCAAGGAGCCGGAGCTCCTTACCTGCCTCTAAGCTAACTCCAAAGAGTCAGAGCTTTCCTGCAGCCTTTATTGACACACACAGTTTCACAAACACCTCCTCCTTTACACATATGGTCACAAAAGGTTAAAGCAAAGTGTGTGTCTGTGTGCCTGCCTGTGTGTGTGTGTGTGTGTGTGGGTGCATGTGGGTGTGTGTGTGTGTGGGTGTCTGGG
>VUQR01033938.1:0-18937 GCA_015108515.1 Hemichromis elongatus
CCTTGGCTAAGCAAACGCCCTGCTCCACTACACAGACATATATATGTGCACACATACATTCATGCATAAGTAAGTATAATTCTAAAGGTGTTATTGACATGAAATGCTCTCGTGCTAACTGACTGGGTTAACACATTTTGTCTGTCCTATGAGATAAAATAAAGCCCACGATCTGCTGTACACCAGTGTCAAAGAAGCTTATAGAGCTACTGCCTCACCACCACATGGTAGATCAGACCACATCTTGGTTTTTGCAGACATGTTACAAATCGTGTGTAGCAGCCTGCAACTAAACTCAGTCAGGAAATCAATACCTGATACTGCAGACCATGGCTTGTCATGGGATGTAAGGAGGATAGTATTTTAACAGGCCCAGGGGAAGAAGCTGTTTGTAAGTCTGGAGGTATGGGACGTGATTGACCTGAGGCGCCGACCGGAGGGCAGCAGGTCCTATAGGTGGTAAGCAGGATGCTGGAGTTGTGTGGCCCTGGTTATCCTCAGACTGTAGGATCAGAAAGCTAGTGGTGTGCGTTGATATATGAAAATTAAACAAGCTGTGCTCCACTGACCCATCCAAGATGTTCTCTCAGTAGTACGAGTAAGAATATGAGAGGAGTTGGGCACAATCCCTTAGTTCCAATGAAAGGAACTCTTAATCCTTCAATATATATGACATTTTGCACAATTTCATGCTAATTTTAGAAAAACCTATGCACACCTGAATTGAATAACAAGTGCATAGGAAAAAAATTGTAAAAAAAAAATTAAAAACAACTGCCATACGCTGTCTTGCTAACCGCTGTTTTTATTCAGTTACAACATTTCAGTTTATGCGACCTTCATCAGGTACAGAGAAAAGCATAATTTCATGCTGCTAATTTTGTAGCAAGGGTTTGGCGATGGCCCCTTCTTGCTCTAACATGACTGAACACCAGTGCACAAAGCAAGGTCCATAAAGACATGGATGAGCGAGTTTGATGGGCAAGAACTTGTCTGGCCTGAACAGAGTCCTGTTCTCAACCCAACAGAACACTTTTGAGATTAATTAGAGCAGAGCCTGCGAGCCGGGACTTTTTATACGACATCAGTGTCTGACCCCACAAATGCGGCTCTGGAAGAATGGTCAAAAACTCCAATGAATTCCTAACCTGAAAGCTTTCACAGAAGAGTTGAGGCTATTGTTGATGTAGAGGGATGTAGAGGTAAAAGTCATATTAAACTCTGCAGGTTACGAATTAATGAACTAAAAATGAATACTTTTAGCAATATTATAACTTCTATACAATTTTTCTCAGTCAGGCACAAACATCATTGAATATGTTTTTGTAAATCTTCTGTAAATTTAAAATTTTAATCAAATCACAATTGTATTCTGAGTAAAACTAATTTAGCTGTAACAAATCAGAGTCATTTCCTTAAGTTGGTTAAAGAAATAAATTGATTTTTTTTTACTTTACTTCACGTAACTTGTCACTCTCGTGCTTTTAAGAGCACTGGATTCAAAGCATTCAAACTTCTTTTTTTTTTTTAACCACATACAATTTTTAACCACATGGTGTCAGAATTGATCGCTCTATGGTGGGGGACAATATATTTTACCTTTCAGGAAATCTTAAAATCCCGTTTGAACAATAATATCCCCTCGGCCTGTGACCACGCCTCCACCCTGTGCCAGCGCTCCGAGCCGACGCAGAGAGCTGGAGCGGTAAGATCGTAGATGTCAGTGTTAACAGTCAAGTCTTGGTTTTAAAAAAGAAAGGAAAAGAGAGAGGGGTAGAAATTAAACCCACAGGGAATTTCTAATTAAATAAACTGACAGACTTTCCTCGTATTAGTTAGTTAACTTCATTTTTAACAAAAAATAATGTGTTTGTGTTATTTTAACCAACATATAAATGGTACTGGCGGACCCAGTTTACATATGTATACTAAAAATCCCTTATTTGCCAATAAGCTGCCAGGTGAAACAGATCAAAGCCCTGGCTCAGGCCCAGCTGTCCCACTCCATCTCTCCATACCTACATCTGAAGAAGAAGGTGGGTTATTTTGTCAACACTATTTGTGTCGTTTCATAAGGCACCCTGGGAAATGTATTTTTCTATACACCATTTATCTAGTAATAATAATATATTATCATTGTAACCCACTTACACAGAGCAGTTTTGGAAAAGGGTATTGTTGTGGGTATATTTTGCACACTGCTCATGATGGCTTTCAGGAAGCTAAATGACATTAAACCCTATTTGAGTTCTACTGCGTCTCAGGACAGAGTTGTTGATACTTTGAAAAGTGCTATCCAAAGGAATGGACTGATTCGTACAGTATAGCACTTTTCTCAACCTGAGCACTAAACTTCACAACGCACCTTATTCACCCCAGCACTATTTTTCATGCTCTTTCTACCTAAGTAGTTTCTATCAAACATTCACACACATTCATACTCCGGTGGATACATCAGATAGTATCTCGTATAGTATCATAGGATCTAGCCTATGGATATCTGGCCTGCAGATTGGAGTAGACAGGGATCAACCCTGCAACCTGCTCTACCACCTGAGCTACAGCCAGAATCATTTAAGCCATATTTACTAATACTTTATATTATAAATAAAAATGTTTAAGCAGTAAAAATACTTTTAACGTTATAGACAATTTAACTTTTCTTTAAACCAAAAAAATAATATAATAATATAATATAATATTTTTTGCAGGTGGTTAGCCCCGTTACCTCACTGCCAGAAGATTCTGACTTCACCATCTGCCTGGGGCCGTTCTGGGTGGAGTTTGCATGTTCTACACATATTTTTGTGGGTCCTTCAGGTATTCTGGCTTCATCCCACAGTCCAAAAACACGCAGTTAGTGGTGTTAGATTATTTGGTTATCCTAAATTGTCAATAGCTGCAAATGGTTGTCTGCCTCTATGTGATAGTCCTGCATCAGACTGGTTGAGGGTGTACCCTGCCTCTCGCCCTTTGGGATAAGCTCCAGCGTGCCTGTGGACGAGGGTGGATGGATATTTTTTTTCCTATTTAGTGTAAGGGACCAATCAATATAACAAAAAAGTGATCGTTAAAAATATTAAAATGTAAGAAATGAGTTGCACACTTCATGACTCTTGCATGAAATTAAAACAATCTATTTATCTGTACAATATGAACAACAATGTTTAGGATTGGAATGGTTTACAATATTAAGTGCTGGGGCCCAAAGTGCCCACAGGGCCCCAAATCCATGGCTGCACCTCTGCCTCAGTTTTATTAAGCTTATTAATGTAGTCAGTGTTTATTAATATTATTATTATTAATTATTAATTCTAATTAATCCTCCGCCGTGTTGAGGCTCAGTATTGAGCCTGACCCATAGCTGTATGGTGATTTTTTGTTTTTATGGGCTGATGTTTTTTGTTTTGTTTTGTTTTTTTGTTTGTTTTGTAATGGTATAAACAACGGAAGATGGTGGATTGGCCAATCGGTCATGATCGACTCTGTGCTGGACAAATTACAGCCGATGAGGTCGAACTTTAAAGTTCTGTATTGAGATAAAAAGGAACGTGTTTTGTCGTGGACTTCAGCTAGATTGAAAAAAGACACAAAGCTGGAGTCCCTCTCCCGTTGCTGCTTCAATCGAAATTGATCAATGATCAGCTGATCGGCTGGGGGTCCCGTTTCTCTTGTTTGTTTATCGCCCACTTTGCGCCAGAAAGACGAAACTAGCGGATTTCGCGCTAGCAGCATGTTTAAGCTTGATAAGCTGTTGTTAGAATTGACTTAATATTACTTCCTAGTATCAGCGGATGTTTGCTGGAGCCACAGCCATAATAGCTGCTGGTCATGATATCAGTTCAGAGGGAAACATGAAGAGCTGAACAAGAGCTGAACAGGTGATGGAGACACAGGTTTACCTTTTAGGTGACATGCATGAGTTGAAGGGAAGTTCTGAACTGTTTCTGAGAGACAAATAACACCAGGATCCTTTTCTATAGCTGACAGCTGGTAACTGTGCAGGGGCGGGTCTAGCAAAGTTTAGCCTGACGCTTTCCACCTGCGCGCTGATAGTGAATGCCCTATGAACAAAATCGCACACAAACCGTTCCTTATTGCTGCTCACATGGTTTGCATATGACAATAAGCGACGTTATATGATGATTGGTGAGATGTATTTCATATGCAAAAGTGAATGTGTGCGTGTTTTTGAGAGCAGGCTGTGGGTTTCTGGGGCATCAGGCTACACGGATTTAATCTGAATTCACCCTGACAATCTGCTCCAAACCTTCTCTTTTACGTGAATAGATTAGAGCTGTCACGTGACAGGGCACCTATCAAGCGCCGGTCTTGTATATTTAACAATATGGATAAGAAATTGTTTCACAAACAGATAAGAATTGTAGTCTTTGTGTTATTCAGGTTGTAGACTCAATTTTGTCAAGTTGGCATTTTCATTCAAGCTAATAGCCACCAGCTAGGAGTATTTTTATATTTATTGTTATATGTATGTAGTTACTCGTATTTACTGTGACTGCTTGAGCGAGAGAGAGAGAGAGATATGGTTGAGTCAAAATGCACATATTATAAATGAGTATCATGATACCCCCTCTATTGTTTGTATCTTGAATTTAATTAGTTTTTAAACAAGTGATTCAATCTCATTCATTTTTAGTGTTCCCCACCACGTGTGAGGGGTCTGCCGACTGATACAGTTGTCGCATATAAACAATACAGTTTGGAAAGGATTGTTTCCTTCCATTGCGTGCGGGCGGATCTGTCCACGGTGCCAACACAGTGCTGTGCCGGAGAGCACGGGTAGGTTTGCCTGTGTAGAGAGATCAGATATCAAGTTCAGAGCTGCTTGGGAGTTTCAGTGCAGACGTCTTGACTTACAAGAGATGGAAACTTGTTGAAGGTTTCATCTATGCGACCATTTAGGTGCTCTTGATTTTGCCCATATTTCACTCTCAGGCAGCAGAGACTGTAGAGGTGAAAAACGAGCCACAGGCCTGCATCTCACGGCTTATGGAAATTCCAACAAGTGTAGTATATGGAGAAGCGCGACTCGAACAGGAAGGTTAACTGTTTAAAGATGTTGAATGGCTTTAAAATGAAGGATCGACTGCGGAGCGACACCAGTTCTTTGGATGATGAGATCGGTGAGTTTGTTTTTTGCCTGCACATCGAGGTGGTCGGCTTTCCCATCTCCTGACAGATTTGGGAGAGTGTAAGCTTTTGCAGCGCCTTTGTTTCTGGGTCTGTCCAGGTTCGAGACTGTGTTTTCAGTTTTATATTTTTGTGATATTATTATGGCTACACGTTCCCCAATTGAGTTTATGAAACATGTTTTGTTGCTCCGACGCACAATTTCTAACAGAAAAAAAAAACTCTTTCAAACTACGTTGTTGTACTTCAAGGAACATTTTGTGTAGTCTTGTTTATTTTATGTAGTTATGCTTTATGGTATTTTTAAATATATGTTTCGATTTTAAAGAGAGATGAATAATTTCTGCGTTAATTGATGGCGTACGATACTGAAACTGTCCCGCTAGTTTTCTCAATAAACCTCCAAGAGAATTCTATAGTCGTTATAAAAATATAAGCGGTGTTTAATATTAATTTATAACTCCAGAAAACTTTTTTACAGGGACACGTGACAGTAGGGTCTGTCCTCTTTATTGACTCGAACGATTGTCTTGATTTACTGAAACGAACCGTTTTAGAGAAACCGTATAAATAAACAAGAGAAGTTCATTTTTATATATTAACAAAAAAAAATTCTTTAGTTTTTTTTGTTTTGTTTTTTTGGGGTTTTTTTGCCACGTTTGCAGATTTGTTCCAGTAGAATAGAAATATGTTTTTGTGTGCTTACATGATGACCTCTATTCCAGTAAGAAATGTGTCCCAGGTACTTCTGGGTGAGCAAGTTCGTCTTTATTTGGATGAATTGAGCATTTAACAAATGTGTGAATCACAGTCGCAGTTTGGGAGCATTCTCCCCTTTTACATCAGCTGTAGCCTTCTAGTTCATGCGGCTCATGTCTGTCCCGTGTCTACCAGGCGCTGACTTTCCCCAGCAGGCCGTGTGTGAGGGCTGCACGCACGTCATTTCAGACCGTTTCCTGATGAGGGTCAATGGCGAGTCCTGGCACCAGAAGTGCCTTCAGTGCGCGGCGTGCCAGCAACCGCTCACCGACACCTGCTACTTAAGAGACACAAAGCTGTACTGCAAGAGCGACTACCAACAGTAAGAGCGCTTCTCTGTATCCGTGGGCTCGGCCTCTGTGGGCCCAGTCAGCCAGTGGCTCAAATGAAAAGAAAGGAGTATAAACTGGGGTGGTTTTCTTTATTTAAATGCGTTTTTTATGCAAATTCGTCCTTGAGCACGTTTTATAATCTGGCTTTTTGTTGTCGTCGTCGTCGTTTAGTCCTAGCACATTGGTCAGTGCATAAAAAGAAGGTAGTTTATTTTTTACTGGTTACTTATTTTCATACGCACCTTGACTCCTAAAAATGTCGTATTTGTTTATTCTCGATTCATAAAATCAATTCCATAATTAACTGTAATGCTTCCAGTAATTTTGTTTTAAGTGAAGCTATAGTGGCATCCCAGAAAGCTGATTTAGCTAGAAATTAAAGTTGGGTTATTATGTTATTTGGAAGAAAGAAAACAGAAGAAATTGATGGCTGTTATCAGAGGGGTCTGTAATCTCTGCTCTCAAAGGAGTCATTATTTAGAAACCTTTAACTAAATATATGTATGGAGCTGCCTTAAAGGAAGATAACACAGTTTAATGAGGATAACATATAAAGATTGGGTAGCAATAATATGCCTCGACATGTGCACCTACTCTTAATGGTCTGGAAAAGCCAGCTGCCCACAAATGGATTTGTCTCTATACTGGGATCAAACTGGGGATCTTCTGATTGTGAAATAAATGTGTAAACCTGAGGTATTAGTAAACCAAAGCAGCCACAACTTTGTGGTCTGTGTAAATCAAATTGAACGTAGCTTATTGGAACAATTTGCTGTAGATAGGCCATCTTTAATGTATGTATGAAAAGTTATTTTAATACAATACTCATGAATTCATAGCAAAGAGTTCAACTTCATTGGCAATGACTGAAGCAATGACAAATGCACTAGACCCAAAACAATATGTGTAAAGTGGTTTTCAGGTGTTACTCAGGAGGGAAACCCTCCAAAAACGGACGGAGCAGTGGAGCAGCCAAGCGACTGTACAAAACAGGTTTAAAAGCAATTGAAACAACCCTGGCCAGGGAGAACGCAATAAAAACCAATAGAACATAAATATTAAAAGTCCGGTGGCGTCAGCCACAACATTAAAATGCAGTAAAAATCGGAGCGGGGCAGGAAAACCCGGCGGCGTCCCCAGCCGTCCCGTTTATCTCCGCTCCGGAGTTCTGGAAAAGAGAGGGGGCAGCGACAGTCACTGTTCCTTCCAGTGGACCGGTTTATTGCAGCTCCGCCCGCCGCCTTTCTGTGTCACGCCAGCACCGTGGTCTCACCGTAGGAGATAGGGCGCTGTCCCGCTGCCACTTAATCCCCCACCGTAGCATCCTCCGGCGTCATGCCACTTCTTCAGCACCCGCACAGCTCCCTCTGCTTCTCCGCATGCTGGCCGTCGTATGCCGTCGCCACTCCGATACACCAAAACCGCACCAACGCCGCTTGCGGCCGTCGCCTACCACTCGCTATTTCGCCGTCTCTGCGGCTCCCCTTCTCCTGACCTGCCAGGCCCTCTTATTGGCCTCTTGGGACCTCCCAGGTGTGCCAAGTTAGTAATCAGGGGAGGGGCGGAGTCTTTCCAGGACAAGTCAACAATAAATACGATAAAAACATGCAATAAACAATAAGAATAAAACACAATATTAAAATATTAAAAAAATAGTAAAACACAGCAACTCACGCACAATATAAAACCCGTCCATTTCCACCCTGTGACATCTGCAGCTAGAATATTAATTGATACTGATAATAAGCTACAGTTTTATGGCATAAGGCACTGAGCTGGATCACAAGGGTTTTTAATCTACAAGAGAACAGTTTGTGAAATGGGAGACTTTACATCTGGGAATGTGAAAATTGTTTCTGGAGTCCCCCAAGGGTCAGTATTGGGCCCCAGTCTACTTAATGACATGTTCAAAGTTTTTAAAGGATCAAACCTAATATTATTTGATGAAAACTAATATTTTTAGCTGGGAACAATTATGAGGAACTTAATAATGTAAACAATAAATTAAGACTGTTGGATGGATGGATGGATGGATGGATGGATAGTTATAAGTTATCAGTTAATCTTAGACAAACCAAAGCAATGATATTTGGTAACTATAAGGTGAATGTTGGGAGACAAATACAGGTAGAAAATGAAAAAACTGAAAAAGTAAAGGAGACTAAATTCTTAGGATTGATACTTGAAAATAAAATTAGTCAGAAACCTCAAATCAGACATGCTCAAAATAAGTGATCAGTCAATGAATTAATCAATCAATCAATTGGTATTTTATACTTGAACACCTTAATATGAACGTCTTCGTGCACCAGCTTAATAAAGTAAAAGGGAGTCTATCTCTTCTAAGATGGCATAAAGATTGAACTGCTCTCCAGTTGGGAATTTGCTGTTTCTTTTATCTGCAGATGGACAGTTCTCAGCAAATGAAGTATGAATTTTCTGAAATGCCTTTCCATAATTTTCTTTTTTCAAATAATTAATTAATGTATTTGTTGTTGTTGTTTGCAACTTCTCACTACAAGCTAAGCATACCAAATAGGGAGCAATGCTGGCAATACAAACAAAGAAAATTGTAAATAAACTGTATTATTTTCCTTTGTGACTTTTTCTTTTGGAATCCAAACCTGGGGCCACTCAAAACTAGCCTTTTATGTATTTATACTAACATTGCTATTAAGGTTCAACCAAATTAAGTGGATAAGGCATCAGGCGACAGATGTAGACTTTGAAACAAATTTTATTTGATGAAATATTCTTTCTTTGTTTTATTATTTATTACTTTAAATACAGCAGTATAGTATAGTCTACACCTTTTCAAATTTGGAGAATACAAATATTTAGTCACATAACCATTGTTCTTTTTCATATTGAAAAAAATGTATTTTTGTTAATTCCTTTGAAAATGGGTAAAAGAGTTGGATGTTGTTGGAAAGCTGTTTGTGGCATGTAGCACAAAACTATTTTTCAGAGATTTTTTTTTTACTGAACATATAAGAGCCAGTAATCACACCGCCTAGATGTGTTTTAATAGAGCATTATAATAAACCCAAATGGGGACTGTCCCTTGAAAGGATCATTGACCACCCTATTGATCATTTGCCTCATCACATGAGCCAATGTGTGAAAAGTTGTGGGTCATTATCAGCAGAGGTTTCAGGTGAAACCATTGCCTTGCCTCAGCCTATCATATGCCCTTGAGATCACCTAACGCAAGATGTGAGTTGACATTAGGTTGGCTGGGAAAGGATCCCAAAATTGTATTGTAGGTGGCAGACAGTTGATCTTGTAAGCCACCCCCTCTGTTCAAAAAGGGTCGTTCATAGTGGACATAGATGGCTTCTAAAGTGACGGCCATTATTTCTTGTATTGTGAGGCTAGACTGAGGAGTTTTTGCACTGGAAAGGGTAGCTGAAACTTCATCCTGATTTGCTCAAGCTCAGGTTGGGTAAATTTATTATCTTGGCCTCTGTTTACATGGCTATGACAAGATCCACTATGGGCGGTGATTGTAGAGAAATGGCAAAACTAAGTCCTTTGGCTTGCTCCTTCTTTTCAGTGGGGTTCGTAATTGACAAAGATCTTCATCCATTTTTCCTAGCTGTGTTTGGTTGTGGTGTCTTCCTGTTCTTGTTTTTATGATCTAGGCATTGACTCAGAATGATAGGTTTTTGTTTGCTATGTATGGAATTTCCAAAGTTGTCTTTGTTACGCCCCTCTGCAGCCCCTATTCTCCTCAGTGTGTTCAGCTGGTGCTATTTGGCCACACTTTGTCAGGTGTTGATAAAAACATACCTGAGGCAGGCTTTCAGGGAGCCTCACTAGCTGTCACCTTGGTGGCATCAGCTGTCCAAGACAACTTGCGAGGCATTTTAAGATTAAAACCTCTTCTCACCTAAATTCTGGTGTTTGTCTCCTTTTTTATGTTGCAGCCTCGAGCTAGGTCATAACAGTCTTTCTTTTCCATTAATGTGTTTGGACAACTAAGCCTTGTCCACAAACGTAGAAACTGCTTCTAAAATAGGTGAAGCTAGGAGTGTTTTTGGATTCCTGCATGGTCTGGTTGATCTTATTCCGGAGTACATCTATAGTCAAATGGAAAAGTTTTATTCTTAGAGTTCATTTTGTGCTTTCCATAAAATCAGCTCTGTTCTATGTCCTCTGACATAGTTCTAAAACCAAATGGATGAGAGTACCACTATTTATTGTGTTTCTGGAAGGGGTATCTTGCAGCTGGGTGGTCTTGCCTGTTGTATTGAGGCTAAAAATCATCTCAACCTTGTCTCCAAAAGTTGTCCCTAATGTATTGATTTCTAAGCTCGTCCATTCTAGTGATTCTGAAACTAGCAGCCAGCAAAGAAAGTTTGATCTACTCGTTGTACATTGGAAACACCAACAAAATACAAAGTGGCCAGGAGAGAGAACAATGCCACCCTTACCTTCGTGAGCTCTCTTGCTATCAGGACTTCATTTATGAATTGAGCCAAGGCAAGGAGGCGTGTCAGGCTCGGGAGCTGGCAGACCGCGTCCACCCCCAGAGTACCACACCGCAGCGGCAGCCGATAAAGGTATCCGCAAGGCAGCCGCAGCAGCAGACAGAGCTCTCCACAATGCAGCTGCAGCCGTTGCAGTGGAAAGGCACCTGCTGGTTCTGTTCTGTGCCTGCCAGGGGTCCCCGCAGCTGCTGGTTCTGATCCGTCTCTGCTAGGGGTCTCCGTGCCTGCTAGTTCTTACCCATCCCTGCCAGAGGTCTCCATGCCTGCTGCCCCTGTGTCTGTCTCCGCTGGGGGGTCCGAGGGGCCCGTTCAGCAGTCTGTTTCTGCTGGGGGGTCCGAGGGGCCCGTTCAGCAGTCTGTCTCCACTGGAGGGTCCGAGGAGCCCGGCCAGCATCAAACCACGTCAGCTGGGGATCCTGGAGGACCCAGCCAGCACATACTCATCACCGTCGAGGCCGCCCTCCAGAACGAGTTTGTCGCCGCCACTGCCTTCCACGTGGCCGGCCTCCAGAACAAGTTCGTCACCGCCACTGCCTTCCGCGTGGCCGGCCTTCGGACCTGACCTGTCGTCACCGACACTGCCTCCGGACCTGCTTTATCGTTACCGCTGGCTTCACGGCCGGCCTCCGGACATGCTCAGTCGTCACCACTGCTTCCCGCTTGGCCGGCCTCCAGACCTGCTCTGTCAGCGCCACAGCCTCTTGCACGGTCGGCCCCCTGAACTGTTCTGGTTCTGGATTTCTGTGCCGTCGGCCTCCGGGTTGGCTTCCTGAACTTTTTGATTTTGGACTTGTGTGGGGCCCAGTGTAGTCTCGGTCTCCTGCTGCTGGACTTTTGATTTCTTATTCTGTTTCCTGGTCTCCAGCCGTTTTGCTTTGAACTGTTTATGCATTTCTGTGATTTTTGAACTCGTGCTCCTTGTGTTTTTGTTTTGTTTCAAGGGTTAGGTTCTGTCGTTAGTTTAGTTCTTAGGACTTGTTCCTCTGATGTTAATTGGTGCTTAAGTCTCTGTCTTCCCTGGGTGCTGTGTGTTATATTCTTTCAGTCTGTCTCTCTGTGTCAAGTTTGCGTCTTTGTGATTTGTCTCTGATTTCCTGTTTTATTTTGATAGTCCTAGTGTCATTAGTCCTGATGTCAGTGTGTCTAGCTTTGCTCCCTCTGTCTCGTTAGCCTTAATATCTCCCAGCTGTGTCTCCTTCCCGTTTACCATTCTGTGATTACGCCCCAGTGTGTTTAAGCCCCGTGTTTCTCTGAGTCAATGTCGCTTCGTACCCTCAGATTACGCTGTGTGTTCTGTTACCTGGTTTTGCCTGTATGTTAGTTTATTTTCCCCCAGTATAGTTAGTCCTCTGTTCGGTCTGCAACCTATAAATAAAACTGTTTATTTTGAGTTAACCCTCGCCTCAATAAGTCCTGCTTCTTGGGTCCTTCCTCGCTGCCTGCCTGCACACAGCCATGACAGGAAGCTTCACCAAATCTATGTGCTTTACCAAAGATACTAAACAGGGTGTAACTTTAAGACCAATTGTTTTTATAATGAATTTGGTCACCTATAACATCTCAAAGTTCTGATTTTCAACCTGCTGATAGGCAGCTCAAAACATCACGTCTTGAACACCTTCAGTTTTGTTGAGAATGTGAGAGATCATATTAGCGAAGCAGGGACGTAGAAGAACATTGTTTTAAAAAGGCCCCAAGTGAATGTGGTTATCCCAGCTGCACGTTTGTCAAAGCTGGGAAGACACAAAGAAAATGCTCCAAGTGATCCAAGAGAGAAGAAGGACAGATGGTTCATAGGCAAAAACCTTTAGCAAACCCTTATTTGTCAGGAGTATTGAAACAGCTGAGATGCATTTTTGCTAAACATCATGTCTCTCTTGCTTTCAAACCCCCAAACATGCTGTGTCAAAAACTGGTCCACCCCAAGGACCAGCTCCTAAGCACAAAGTATAACAGTATTTGATGTTAAATGCCAAGAAGATTGCCATGAGTTAGTTAAGTTTTAAGATGGTGGGGTGTACAGATGTATGCTGCAGAACAGCACTCCCAAATACTGTGCACCTTTTGTGTTTTTGTGCTTTTTAGGCTTTTTCATTGCATCTACCTGCAACACATTGATCACTTTCAGTCTTCAGGAATTGATAGATTGGCTTCAACCTGAACCTGGAGTCACATCATCACAGTATCCCACCTAAGATTGTGAGACCACTGGGTGCTCTGTGGGTTATTGCCAGGAACACCAAGCGATGCAGATGGCGGAGGGAGAGGAAAGAAAAGCGGGGATGCAGAGCTGGCAATTGTGTCCAGCTGCAAAAACAACAAGATAGACCTCCACCTCAATCCATCTTCCTCTCCAATCCCAGACCCCTTGTAAGAAAAATGGAGGAGCTACAATCAGAGATTTACTTCCACCATTTTGTCTGGGAGTAATGTCTACTGATTGTAACTGAATACTGGCTCCATCTGCACATCCCTGATCCCTCGACGGAGTTACAGGACACCATCAGGACCGCAAGAAAGTCTCTGGTAAGGGAACTGATGGGGTGCAGAATTATAGACAGCCACCACTCACTGGACTTAGAGGCCAAGTCCATTCAGTGCAGGCCCTTTTATCTACCTCATAAGCTAACTCTGGCCATAGTTACGATTCCTGCCTACATGCCCCTCAGGAAACAAAACCCTCCCAGCTCCCTGGTAACGAAAACATTCTTCTTTGACTGTTTTCATGGTTTCCTATATCATAGTTGCATTCTGCAGGGGCAAGATGATGAGAAAAGTAAGCATAAGGATGCATTTTACCTTCATGCTGCTGAAAGAGGATGATTCCCACACTCTGAGGTATCCACCTCCAGGATGAATTGGCAGGCTGAGACAGAATCGGAGCTGCAGTGAAACATTGTTTAAGAAGGTCAAAGGCAGCCTGGGCAGAGCAATCCCACTGATATGAAACTTTAGGAGAGGTTAGTTTGTTTAAAGATAGGACGATCTTACTAAAGTTGCTGATAAACCTGACATTGGACATTGTAGTTGCTTGTGATTAGGACTGGCCAATTGATTACTACCTGTGCTGTACTGTACTTTACTGAAACTGGTTTGAGTTGTCCTTTTTCCACAATATAACCAAGGAGAGACAGTGTCGACATGGAATTCACACATTTCTTACTGCTGATGAAAAGATTGTTCTTAAGGAAACACTACAATACTTGTCTTATGTCAGCAATTTTGGAGATAATACTGATGTCATTCAAGTGGGCAAAAACAAGGAAACTGTCGATATTCCAAAGGGCGTCATTGACAAGTGGTAGATACCAAACCAAATGGCAAAGAAATTGTGGCTCTTTGGCACCTACTTTTTACAGAATGGTAATTCAAATTCAAAACAATGCCACACTATCTCCAAACACAAACTCTGCCATCATTAGTGTATTTCTTAAACCAGGCAAAGCTCCTTCACTCCCATCCAGCTACTACTTAATTCTACTCAGAAATATACCCTTACAATATATTGCAAAGTCTTTCACAAAAGATTAGAAAAAATCACTCCATTCATAATTTATCCTGACAGGTTTTTGTCAATGGTAGACAAAAACCCGTAATACACAGACTAATAAATGCAATAGATTATTACTCTTTCAACAAATTAGACATCGCCGTTTAGTTTTCTTTAGAGGAAGAGGAAGCACTTAAACAGGTAAACTGGAAATATTTATTATCAGTTCTACACAAATTTGGATTTGGTTTATTCTTTGTTCAAAGGATCAAAACAATATACAGCTCTCCAAATTTGTGTATTAGGCCAAATGATATTGCATCCCAAAGTAAAATAAATGTACATGTGTAGATTCATTCCAAACGGTTCTCATGTTTCCTAATACATAACATACCGACGATTTGTCACATAGCGTTGTATGTCACGTTTTGGGATGAGAATGTCACGTACCATTAGATATTTAGGCATAATTTTTTGTGCCAAGCTCTCAGACTTGGTACGGTTAAATTATTTTTCTTTGCTAAAAACAGTAGAGGATAATTTCAAACTTGATGCCTATATCACTCATGGGAAGAACTGTCAGTATTAAACTGATGATTCTACCTAAAATAAACTACTTGTTTATCCCACTGATCCCTTATTACACCCTCTACTGCTTGGTGTAAATCTCTAAAATCAAGTGTTTTTTAAATTTTTATTAAAAATAAACCATCATGAATAAGTCGAAAGTCTAGAACTACTCAATTTTATCACTATTTTTTACCAAGTAAATTAATATATGTTTCAAATGTCATTAAACCAACCGTATTAGACAGAATGTGGTAGCACCTAGAACAGGCACTCTGTGGAAAATTAAAACTCTCTATTCTGCCTTTCATTAGCTCTAGTATTGAGCATCATCATTTCTTTAAAAGCCTTAACATAAGCACATCTGTCCCACTCTGGTGGCATTTTTTAAAGTAACTAGGTATTCACTTATCCTATGTAAACAATTTAAATATTTGTCAGAAAATGAAAATACAAATGTGGTGGGCATGGTTTGCGGCGCCGTGCGGACGCACCTGCACGGCATCCACAATCAGCCTGTTAAAACACGGGGACTCAGGGGTTGGTGGTGTGACAGAAATTAAATAAAGATGGCTCAAATGCATGATCTGTGGTCTCGCCGTGACTTATTCACGCCACAACAAAATTTTCCATCATGCACAAGAAAGGAATAATAAAAATTTGAACATGTAATTGAAGATGGAAACTTTAATTTCAAGAACTTCAAAACATGGAATCACCAACAGTAAATTTCTTGAATATTGGCAATTTAAATCTTTCATACAGGAAAGATTTAATCATAATCAACTTATCTCATAATTACCTAGATAGTAGCAATTTTAAATATCTGTATCACCAAATAGTTATCAGAAATGTATAAATGACTGCTAAAAATTGATTCATCAATTTCCTCCCAACCACAAACTGTAAGCCAGATCTTTCCATCAATTCAGATCAAACTTTCTAGAGAGAAATATGCTTAAACACCTTCAAAATTACTAAAAGCCTCAACTTACAACTTACTCAATACAAAACCTTCTATAGAACCCACGGGGACTTTTGTCCTTTGGCTGTGCTCCATTTGGGGGCTCCCTGTTTCTCCTGCTGGGCTGGGCACACAGTTGTCGAGACATGGGGCCTCAAGTCTTCAGTATTTTTGAGGGCTGCAGAGGATCTACTGGGTTTTTCTCTGTCTGCCTCTGGCTCCTGGGGGGCATCATTGCTGCTTCTCACCTACATTATCAAGTACATTTTGTTACAAAAACACATACACAGGCACGCATACAACACAAAAAGCAGGGTTTCAGGTTAAGTGTGTGTCTTTGGCTTCTTTCTACCATAACAACACAAGTCTGATTTATCAATGACAAGCCACGCTGTTAAAGCAGAAAAACCTTTGTGTGAGCACACTGTAACATCAAGATGACTGGACATTTCGATGGGGCTTGTTGGGACTTGTTGATCCAGACTGGGGAGCTGCTGGTGTTGGTGACATGGATTCAGGGTTTGCTTTTCCTTACCCTGCAGTGGGATGTAAGAAATCTCTTCAGGGTACAGTTGTCTACCTCCTGGTCTTAAGCATCCCGAGACCACCCCCACGCTTCCCTCTGACAACTGTTACAGCACTGGCGCTGTATGCGTGTGTGTGTGGTTTTCTCTCTCTCTCCCCTTCCTCTGTTGGATTTGTCCTCCCTCTGACAGCAGGTGTTTCTCCTCATAATCGTGGGTGCAGTGTATAAAGAGGAAAAGTAGGAGAGTAAACAAAGCTGTTGGGCCTTTCAAGGCAGTGTGCGTATTGTGTGTGGATGTGAGAGGAGGATATTGTGTTACTTTCTTTGGGGAGGGTGTCTAAATAGTGTGTTATATCACGTACTCGGTGCTAGACTGTTACTTTTTAGTTTCCTTTCAGATTTTACTTCCCTTTATCCTCTTCCTTTGGTTTTCTCAGGAAAACCAAAGGAAGAGTCTGTAGTAGAGACAGAGACAGTCTGAAGTCTGTAAATCTTCAGGTTGGAGATTGTTTTGAGTTGTAGTTATTTTTACATAATGAAATACACCATGTTTATTTGTTTGTTTGTTTCTTTGTCTCCGATAACCTTGGCTTTTATTTTCTATCAATCCTGGTTGTTTTCTACTTTGCATGATTATATGTTCAGTGTTGGGGAGTAAAGGAATACATGTACCGGCGTTACATATTTAAAATACAAAATATGAGTAACTGTATTCCGTTACAGTTACCGTTTAAAAAGGTGGTATTCAGAATACAGTTACTCTGTTTAAATAAATAGATTGCACGGCGGTCATTTCCTGTTTCATATGTTAGGCAATGCCCTCTTTATTTTCACGCTGGTGGAAACCTAAACAAAACACACAATAAGAGGCTCTAATGCCTGTGACTCAATCTCGTGGCTCATGTCACCTCTACTTACAGTAGAGAAACAATATTTTTTAAAATTATTATTCAATAATTATTTAATGTGGGCAATCGTGGCTCAAAGAGTTGGCAGTTTGTCTTATAATTGGAAGGTTGCTGGTCTCGGTCGTTGTGTCCTTCGGCAAGACACTTCACCCATTTGCCTACTGGTGGTGGTCAAAGGGCCCGGTGGTGCCAGTGTCCGGCAGCCTCGCCTCTGTCAGTGCGCCCCAGGGCAACTGGGGCTACAATGTAGCTTACCATCACCAGTGTGTGAATGTGTGTGTGAATGACTAAATGTAGTGTAAAGAACTTTGGGGTCCATAGAGACTAAGTAAAGCGCTATACAAATACAGGCCATTTACCAAGGCACTAGGCAGAGTGTTATAGGCATAGCCCTAAAGAACGTAGCCTCATGGGCAGTATAGTCTGCAGGGAGAATTCACTGCCATACCCGTTGTGTGTCTGTGAGCGAGGGAGGGAGAAAAAGGAGAGTCGAACAGTACAAGTTGTCCCCGACTAGAAACGGGAGATGGAAGCATGTAAATATAATAATAACCACTGCAGCCAAAACGAGTGCCTGACGAGCCAAGTTGTAAGTAAGCTATTAATAGTCAACTGTGCACTGTGTTCGTGTTTTCCTCTGAAACAATAAGTTCCATTGGAGCAGCCTTTCAACGCCTCTCTCTGTCTCTCACTAGCAAAGTTGACCCAGGCAACAAAGTAAAGCTAGTTTTCGGCTACGAAGTTGGTATTGCTATGGCGAGTAGCCCTCAGTAATAGTAATAAATCACACAGCAATAGTACATTCATGTAGTTGTAAAAAGCATGATAATATATTAAGTAATCCAAAGTATTCAGAATACGTTACTCTGAGTAACATAACGGAATACGTTACAAAATACATTTTTGTGGAAAGAATTCTGTAATCTGTTGTGGATTACATTTTAAAAGTAACTTTCCCAATACTGTATATGTTACTTCTCAACTACTAGACCCTCTGGGTTGTAATACACCACATCACAAACACGTGGAGTCTAGGAGGAGTGGGAACATATCTCAGAGACCACACTTGGCATGGCCATTCACATGGCTTTGCTGGCTGTTCTGCCATCATCCCTCCTTATAATTACACTATAATTATTACAGCGCATGACACATGACCTATAATGACTGTAGGGCTTAGGGGCAGTTGTGTTATCCAGAGGTTGCTGAGGCAGTTCCAGTTGCCTCTTCGCTATCTGCCTCTCAATTTTTCCTGCACCTTAGACATGGAAGGTTTTCAGGGAGAGGTGTGGCTGCACGCTGTTGACCAGCAATTATGTTCTCATTTCACATCTGTCCCCTCACTCTAGTTTTCACACAGTCATACTCATTATACCTCATACACTCACATACAACACATGCACCCAACAGGTGACCTTTAACACTGTCAGGTAGGGAAGGGATGAGGCAGGTATTCCTACATCATTGCTTCTTACACCCAGTCTGGGGTGGGCATCTCTGCCAGAGTCAGTTTAGGGTTCTGTTTCCTTTTCTTTTTCTATTCCTCTTCCTTCCTTCTTTCGCCAACCTGGCCCTCACCCACTCTCAGCTTTGGCATAATACTGACTCAAATAGTAAGGTGAATAATAATATAAAATAAAAACAAGTAAAAGGACTAATAGGAGGAGCCTATAGAAAGTCCACAGGGCTTCTCTTGGGAAAGCAAATATGTTTGGCACAACAAAGCATTCAGACTATGATTCTGCTT
>VUQR01033944.1:0-14452 GCA_015108515.1 Hemichromis elongatus
AAAATTATAATTTTTTTAAAAAAAAAATTTTTTTTTTTTTATTTTGTATTTTTTTTTTTTTTTTTTTACTTTGAATAGAATTTGTGCTGTTTAGAATTTTACTTGATCAGCAAATTTCAATATTTCAGTCTGCAAGAACAGGGAGTTTGTATGATCCCTCTTACCTGCATTGTGGATGATTCAAACTGCTTTTATTTTGAAGAGTAAAAAGTGAATGTAATGTACTTTTACAGTTATTGCCCCAGACCTCGGCGTAATAGCCTAAGTAAGGTTAAACCAGTGAACAGTTGAGAATATGAAGTGATGTCCTGTCTAATACCTGCTTTGTATTTGCAGTACCTCATAGCACTGCTAGCTAGTGTGATTCGTTCTGCTATAATCATGAAACATGAGCTGTGGTAATGAACTAAAACGGCCGTTATGATAAACATAACCTGCTTAATGATGGACTCGCAGTCTTCTAAAACAGCCTTTCAATCCGGTCCTAAGTTGTTATGAACCACTCAACACAAACCTAAATGTGAACTTTATTACTTTGTACCAGCTTAAGTCAAAGTTCAGGCCACAGTGGAAAGTGTTGGCAGCCCTCTGACCAGTAAAAAGCTTTCACCCCATCCCCCTCCTTTCTCAGCCAATATTGATCTCTGTGTTGAGACGGAAGGAAGCTTCGATCCTTGATGCCTTTCTCTCCTCACACACGCTACATGGGCACACACTTTGGAGAAATATCCCTCACCGCATAAAGAGGAACCTTGTGGAGTGGCGATAGTGGCGCAGACAGCCATGGAGTGCCAGCGATAATGGCCATCTCCTGGCAGCCCAAAGAGCCGTGACGGGCCACCATTGCCTGCTACCAGCTCCCCGCTGCCGATAAGCACAGGGCAGGCAGAGAGACAGTGCGCAGGGCGATCTCTTTTTCCCACAGCATATTCTTTCTCTGCTTATGCTTGCCAGATAGCCGGCTTCACTGTGCACGCTGCAAGCTCGCTCGGTGTACTCTGTTGATTCAGATGAATGTGTGCACCTGCTGAGTGCCGAGATTTCTACTTGAAAATACTAAATGGAGGAGACAGAGAAGAAAAGAAGAGTGTGTGTTAGTGTCGCATATGTGTGCACCACTATGGCAAGGTGTGATGGGCACTTTTGCTTGTTTACGTGTTGCTAAAATCATCAAAGAGCTTCTGTCCAAACAGGATTTAAAATCCGAAGAAGCTGACGCGCTAAATACCTGCGCCCAAAGTTCAGCATCAGTTAAAATCAATTAAACTGTATTTAATCTGTAATTAATCAGTCATTTAGCGGTAGCCCGCGCTGACGCTGTACCCTATCATTCTGTCTGATTATTATTTCCTTTTTTTTTTTCTTTTTTGCTCCTGAGCAATTTTCCTACCAGGTTCAATTAGTAAATCAGCCTGGAAAATGAGCCTGGATAAATTACCCATTATTGTTGTGAATTATAGTGGCAGTGTGATGTCAGTTTCAGTCCCCTTTTGCCTGCTGCCTGTGTCAGCTTCCTGCTCTGTAACAGAGCTGAAAAATGTCACGCAGACACACACACACAGATTCAGCAGTGAAAAACAGGCAGAGGGAATATTTGGTATGATTATCAGGGAGAGCCAGACTGAGCTAACAGAAATCTCACAGAGGAAAGGTCCTTTTCAGAGGCAGCTCATTTATTCTGATCGCAGTCGAATCTCTTGCTCAGATTGCTTCTGATAGTAACTTGCATACTTTTTGTACGCTCGCCAACTGACTTTGATTATTTTTTATTTGATAATTTTTCCCCCTCGCGTTTAAATGTGACACTTTAAAATAAGTCAGTGCTTACCTTCACCAGAAATTAGCAAGTTTCTGACTTTTTCCTCTTGAACCACTCTTCTGCAACTAGAGTTGCAATAACACTAGTTTGTACATTTTTATTCTTTTGCAGAAGCAACTGCACATAGGAATATTGGATCTATGCGCAACATAGAGATTTATTTTTTAATTGAAGTTAAAAGAGCACCAGGGATCAAACCACCAACCTTCCGATTAGCAGATGATCTGCTCTACCTCCTGAGCTAGAGCCACCAAATCAGACAAATCCAAAAAAATGTTGGTTACAGCCATGCATTCAACTTATTATTCCATGTGTGCAAAGTTTTCCTTTATTTTCTATACCACCAAATTTTCCAGTTGTGAATTTTATTGTTTATGTGTATTTTTCTTAAATAGAGTGTATGTAAAACTGAATTCTGCTGCTGTGACATTTCCAACTTAGTAATGGAGTACCCATTAAAAGTCTGAAGTATGTTACTTTGGCTGGCAGCATATAGTTTTTATAGTTTTTTTAATTCAGATATCACCATGGTAGCTTGGTTGTATGTCTAATTAATGGTGCAGCGTAGCTTAGATGATCTGCCATTAAGCACTCAGCAAGTCTTTGTCAGATATTTGCGTTGAAAACGCTCCCAATTAGCTGCCTCTGTGATGCCTCCCCATGTAACTCAAAGCCACTGCACTCCTCATGCAGACTTTATTCATTCTTAAAATTATTAAAGTTATTATAAAGGAGGACACAAATACCTTATTTTTTTTTACTACTAAACCAATCTGTAAACATGTTTCTTTATGCTGTACATTTTCTGTCTTTAATATAGACATATAGTCAGTGGGAACTTTTGAAGCCGGTCTCAAGTAGCTATTAAATGAACTGCTGGTTACTTTGAAATAACTTTAGAACTTTGTGTGTTAAATTATTTTGCAGTAACAAGCATTTTGAAGGTAAAACGGTGATGAAGTGGTTAGCACTGTTGGTTGGTTCCATGAAGGTCCTGGCTGGGGTCCTTCCGGGTACCCCAGCTCCCTCCCATAGTGAAAAGACATTTATGTTAGATTAATTGGTGACCAACTGACTGCTTTGTTTTGAACCAACAACAAGTTTCCCACAGAAATCTGTATTTTTATGATACAAACAAGCTTGTAGAGAGCTTTTTTTTGTATAAAGATGATAGATGATTATTTATGACTGGTGATGCTCAAACTGTCATATAAATTAAAAAATGAGATAATATCATGCAGCGCATAGATGGGCAAGCTGCCAAAGCGTATATCTAAGGTCGAATGAACTTAAAGCATTTCCAATTGGTCTTTACCATCTTCTTTACGTGCTCGATTTGACATGTGGATCTAAAACTAGTCCTAAAGACCTAAAATCTTTGACTTCCTCTTTTTCTTCATTCCCTGACTTGATTTTAAAACCTTTACGTGAGCTATACTTTATTACTTTTTCCTGATAGAGGCACACATTTGAAACATTCTTTTTTTTTTTCAGTTTTAAATTCAGTAAAAGATGATTATTTTCCAGTCTCGGTTGGACATCATCCAAATATACCAGTTGAGTTTATGCTGCCAGGTCAGTTAACTTAGCTGGTACTTATATAACACATAATCACAGTAAGAGGTTGCATTTGCATGTCTATGAATTTTCTTTGGAATTTCTCACATGTGTGAGTCCCTGTGCTTGCTGCAAAGCCAAACTATCCTCAAGACAGGAATGGAGAGGATGAATTTTGCTTCCAAACTAGGAGCAGTTTCATGATGGATAGTACTCCAGCTAATAGTTTGCTGGCATCAGGACAGACGGCAACAAGCAGGCAGTGTTCAAGGAGTGTCGCTTCCTGAGTAGAGAGCTTGGCCACTGCATGAGCCATGGTTCTGTCTAGCACTGCTGGATCGCTCCCCCTACTCTAAATGGTAATGTCTCCCTAGAGCAACACAGCATGGTACTACATATGGAGCTACAGCATGCTCACCAGTTGATGTGTGCTTCGGTGTGTGTGCGCTGGCGTGCCCGACAGGACGGAGAGTCGCGAGCTTCAAGAGCAGCTGTGCCTCCTGCATTCAGCCGGTGGTCACTTCACCCAATCGAAGTGGATCTCACGCACTGTTGATCCAATCACCTCAGCCGTCACGCGCCATTGAGCCAATCAGCTCGTACATTGCACTATGGCAAGTTTCGGCCCACCCACGAAGCTGGAGTGTGTTCAGTTTTCGGCACATGGGCCATTTTTGGCACCAAAATAGATTTACCCTAACACGAGAGGAGAGACCTGAGCTCACAAAGCTTATTCGAAGCTAAAAATAATACTTCATTGTGTTCCCAGCTCTTTTTGCCAGGCATACAGCTGTTAGCTCATCATGAGGAAGTGTGTGCAAACAAACACACACATGCACTGTAGGGAGCTGTCATACTC
This sequence comes from Hemichromis elongatus, assembly GCA_015108515.1. NCBI lineage: Eukaryota > Metazoa > Chordata > Actinopteri > Cichliformes > Cichlidae > Hemichromis > Hemichromis elongatus. Next base: position 4,236 of record VUQR01033944.1, read on the forward strand.
AACCGTGTTAGTTGACATGCGCCATGATCTATGGTAATGAGAAATTAACGAGACCCTGTCACATATGAATGACTCATTAGCATGTTCGTGTTACTAGCATCTGTGGGCTCTGGATGATAATCGCACACAGAAAATTAATGGAGAATCTGTTGACTTAATGAATCATTTTACCATCTATCCGTCCATCTGCCTGTCCGCCATCCATATTGTATCTTTCTATCTCCTTTGCTGTCTCAGCCTAACAGGGGCTATAAAGATAGAAACACCCTTGAATTCAAGCTGGGCTTTAAATATTGTGATTCCAGCTTTGTGCATCAGCTCCAGTTTGATCATAGCTTTACACAAAGCCAAAGTAATATTTGGTTGGAAGGACGTAACTGGCCTTTGCTGACCTGAACCCATCAAGCGCAAAAGTTGAAATGCAATGGACAAAGTTAGCCAGTCATCCACTGGTACTTGATTCCCATGTACAAGATATAAAGTGCTTGACGATGACCAGTGTTGTCATTTGGTGCTATAGAAATAAAAATTTAACTGAATTGAGGTACATTTAATTAAACACGATAATTACACTCTGGTGGGGACCGAAATAACTGCACAAGACCCTTTGGAGCAGTTCGCCTCGGTTGCTAACAAAGTCCAGACCAGATTGTTTATGGTGTTAACGTGCTCTGACCTCAATCCGACCCAACTATCAAGTGTATATTGCAAGTTGGAGTTAAACACCTTTCTGTAGAAAGGTATGCTTTGTGGAGCTAGCAACTAGCCATCAAATGAACATAAATTCGTCATGTTCTGCAGTAGTCTGAAACACAGCACCTTCTTTCTGTATTTACATTTGCGGCTCCCGCCCAAGACACATTTGGCCAGTAATTGGACTGAAGATTCTCACATGGTTTGTTGTGCAAGTTTTGGTTCGCTTAGATTTCACTTGGATTTTCCTCTGTGCGAAAAGAAACAAAATCATGTGTGAAAATGCTGATCCAAGTATACCAGGGGTGGGCAGCTCCAGGCCTCAAGGGCCGGTGTCCTGCAGGTTATAAATGTGTCCTTGATCCTACACAGCTGATATAAATGGATAAATTACCTCCTCAACATGTCTTGTAGTTCTCCAGAGGCCTGGTAATGAGCTAATCATTTAATTCGGGTGTGTTGACCCAGGGTGAGATCTAAAACCTGCCGGACACCGGGCACTTTAGGCCTTGAGTTCCCTACCCCTGGTGTATACTATATTTTAGGTCAGTTCTGGTACTGATATAATACGACTGGCCTACATTCAGTACAGGTTCTCTGTAGTGTCACTATTTATATTTATTTCTTTGCAACCATCCTTTGAGTAAAATTGTATAAAATGAATTATTGTCAGGTGACCCAGTAGCAGAGTGGATAGACTCCACATGGATCCAAATGTCTTAAAGAAGGAGTATCTGGTTGGATATCCTCTGTAAGGCACCTTACTGCTCTACTAGTGCTGTTCTTTAAATCAATCATTGTGTTTCCTTTTTTTACATTGTAAACACTGCTGCTGCTCCTTTTCATTAATGCTAATCAGTAATGGATGGATCTTATCTTTCAAAAGATTAAAATTTCAAGGTTAGATGTGACACCGCATTAGAAAAGCCACCCAAAGATTCAAACTGAGAATAACGGTCATGCACGAAACAGCCAAGTAATGATGAAATCAATAACAACCGGACTTTATAATGTTTTCAGTGCTTGTTATCTTAACTTAAAGCCACAAAAACTGAAAAGGCGAACACGGAGTCCGAAATTTTCAAGTCTAAAAAAGAAACCACAGAAAATAAACCAAGATAGATGCAGTCGATTTGTTTTTTTTGCACAGCATAACTGCTCTTTTCTGCCACTAAGATAAGCACAACATATATATCTTCCAACATCAAAACATCAATCTGACCTCCATAATCTTTAAAGAAAATCTCTGTTTCAAAAATTCAAAGAAAGAATAGAGAATAGAAGTTGCTTCACAGCTTTTGACTTCAGAATGAGTTTCTCAGAAGTCCTACAGGTTGTCTGCTTTGACTGTACATTTGTTAATAAATAAAGAGGGCTGAATTTTTGATCTACAGTATACCTCAAAAGGTGCATTCATTCTATAAGTTATGTAGTTAGATTTGGCCTCACAGGCTTCCTTTCCTTTTTGATATCCAGTATCTTCCAAAAGCTTGCCATTATTTGTATTGTGAAGAATCTTTGGATCTGAAGACAGATGATTTTTTTCTTTGTCCCAAAAGATCAGCGCTGGGCTGAAATGCTTCTGCCTCACCCCTCGCAGTTTAGGATAACGTATGCTTGTATATATCCGTATCCCCGACTCATTAAATCTCCGCCTCATTAAGTGGACGCCGAATTAGTCGCATGCACTTCAGCATTTTAAATTCAGGAGCTCAAAATTGCTTTTGTTTTCTGCCTCATAGCCGCCTGCATTAGTTTCATGTGTTCCCCGAGCTTCTCAAACTGTGGAGCCGGAGAATTGAAGTTAATGAGTCACCAAAACCAGAGGCATGACTGAATTAATGGCTAGTGGAATGCTTTAGCATTTCAAAACAAGGTCACAGTCCGCATGTGAGGCGATCCCTGATGGAGGAGCATGTGACTAAGCGCTGCTTTTAAAAAAATAAAAAAAGGGTTGGGGAGTGTCTGGTCGATGTGCTTTCTCCCCCCGCCTGGGCTGTAATGAATAGGATCTTGAAGGTGTTAATTTGGTTGCACAGAGCACTAACTGCCTCATCTTCTTCTTTCCACGGTGACAACAAAATACATCAGTTTAAACGAGTAAATTAGCCCTGTATTAAAACTTCAGGAAGCAAATGCCAATTAGAGTCCATCAAATACAAATTAAATAAAAAAAGAAAGAAAGAAATTACCCCAGTGACATAAATGAAGCATCTGCGGTCCATAGACAGAGAGGCTAAATTGAAAGATGATGCTGGCGGACAGATTCTCCAAAATCCTCAAACACCTTTCCTGTGTGTTGATTCGTGTAGTTTGCTTCACCAATCTTTGTGTACTTCAAATTGAAATGCGTATAGTATATTTTTGTGATGATACCAGATTGCTTAACAGGTCAAATTAATAAGGGAGACTAGTAAAAAAAAAAAGAAAAAAAGGCTAAAGCTGTTTTTGCTTTCAGCTGTTTGCAGGACTCCTTCCTCTGACTTTAATACAGACCTGCATCACTGCATCAGCACCCATATGCGTGTTAGACGCATGGAGATAACGCCGGCAAATTAGCCCACTTTGTGCGCGTCAATGCTAAAGGTGGAGGGATGAAAAACAGATTTGCAACTTTACAGCTCTCAGAAGACGTAGACAAACTAGTTGCCAACAGGGTGTGCATTTATGTGTGTGTGCGCAACTATTATACAGCTTAGTATGCCAGCAGGCCATCTGCTGCCTGCTTAGCATTGGCTGACGGGGAAGGACAGTGAGCATGAGGTTGTCCCTCCTTACATTTCCTCGACAGCTAATGTCCCCCCGGCTGCTGTCTTGCTACGACACACATGGCGACACCTGGCCGTCGCGCTCACTTCTATTTACAAAAACACACCGACGATACTTAAAATATATTTGCACGGATACGCCGTAGCACAAGCCTCACACATACACACACACAGAGGGGCTAATTGAGCCAGGTTTGGGCTAGGCGGGGGAGTTCTAAGCAGACGGGTGCTCTGTTAGGTCACTGCAGGTAGATGGAGTGCTGGCAGAGCCACAGGCAGACAGACAGGTCTGCAGCCAGCGCCGGCCCTGCAGTGTGCTGCAGGCAGATGGTAATACACGGCTATGGGAATTATTAGAAAAGTGACAGAACAAAGTCTGATCTCAACACTTTCTTTACCTTTATTTCTGTCGATATAGGCCTGCTTTTTACTTTATTTCTCCCTTCTGTTGACTTCTTCTTCCATTCCCCCATTACCACTAATAGCACCACTGTTTTGTAAGTTAACCTTTTCAAGAGTGAGCGCTGACTATTCAAAGCTGCTCCCTTGTGTGCCATTGATGTATGTGGTAGATGTAGCCATCAACATCAATCACATCCTCTGCTTGCAGCGGAGTCAACACTTCAAAACGACAGGTGGGAGTCAGAGTAACTTTTCATCTTTAACAGCAGAAATGGTCAAATTAAGTCTTTGAGGAGGGAAGCCATTATTGCTAAGAAGTTCTCGTTACCTCTTCACGCACACGTCCTTCCACAAAGAAAAATGATCATGTTACATTAATTAAATTAAACTTTTGTGTTTTTATTTTCATATGGTTGCCTCAAGGAGCTTTATATTGTAAAATAAAGACCCCCACAATCATATGACCCCCTATGTGCAAGCACTTTGGCGACTGTGGGAAGGAAAAACTCTTTTTAACAGGAAGAAATCAATAGGTAAAATGTAATTGTATAATTTTAAATTATTTTATATATATTATGACAAATATATTCCATATGTGTGTTAAGTAACTTAACACCATGTGAATGTCGTTCATTATTTTGATGATTCTTCCTTTTACAAATTTATATATTTAGTTTGAATTTGTAAATGAACAATTTAGAGATGCAGTGACAGACATGTAACATACACGGATGTGTAACATACACACAATGTTGCTATTTACTTTTAAATCTGGTACTGCACATAAAATTTATACAATTTTTAAAGATTTGAGCTGCATAGGTGTCGATAATCCTGGTAATTTGGACTATTTATGTAGTGAGTTTCATCCAGACTGATTATGCTGTCTAGGAGTAATCAGACATACATACGTTCGCTACAGTCATTATAGTATAATAAATGCTTGTTAAGTCATAAATATTAAGGTAAAATTTGTCCTGGGCAATTCTGCAAGGAGAAGATTTGTCTTCCCAATTGAAAATGCACTGGAGAATCCAGTGGCTTTAATGTCCTTGCAGATTTGCACTTAGGACAATGAGACAATGAAGTGGGAAAGAGATAAAAGGCTTAAATGACAAAGTGAGATTGGGCCAGCCTCTTTTAATGATGACTCAGACTCTACATTAATCTTGGAGGGAACATACAAGGTTGTCATTAGCTGGATCTTACGCCCTCAGAAATGTTTCAGATGTAAAAACTGAATTACTAAGATTTGAAGGAGGTGTCATGTATGAGGTTTGTTGTTGTCTCTCTGAACCCTGAAAGTTTATTTAAAGTCAAGAATGAATTTCTGCATTGCACATTTTGCCGGAAAAGTAATTGCTGACAGTGATTTTGGCCTCTTTGTAAATAGCAGCTACTGTCAGTGGAAGGACAATCCTGGCTGTCTGTTGTGTTTGTGGTTTCAAGCAAGTGTAAAATGCTAATTTGTCTGTGAACATTGCAATAACATGCCTTTTTGGTATCAAAATAAATCCAAGCCCTACAAGCAAATCTGAAAATGGAGTAGAAGTACCAGAGTCTCCTTTTTTCTGAGCTCCCTCCAAGACCCGGCAGTTTAAACCCTCGCCAGTGAACCTAAAACACAGCCCAAAGACTGTCAAGGCACCGCCGAAACACCCACAACTCCTCCGGCCTCTGTGAGACAGACACCAATTGATGTAGCCACAGCAGCCAGCTCCCTCTGCTCCTCTGTGGCGTCCATTCTTTTGCTGCTGCTGGCTGCTGAGCTGAGGGGTGGTGGCTGGCGAGGGAGCCGGAGTTTTCTAGCCCAGAGAGGAATAAATAAAGCACTAGACAATAGAGTCGCTCTCCATGGACTTCAGCCTTTGGGCGATGCTCCAGCCATACCGGCCAATCGCTCAAATGGAAATTAGAAGCAAGTAGACAGATTGTGAATTGTACATTTACTCTAGGCCGCCCAGATAGATCGATGGTGCAGATTCTGCAGGGCACGGCAGTCCAGTGACAGAAATTGGGGTGAAGAGAGCAAGTAGCTTGTTTGTGTGCCTGTGCATAGAGTTTCTATCTATGTACTTAGGCTTCCTATACCCTCATAAGGGCCAACAAGCTACTATCCACTTACACATCCAGCGCTGTCTACTTTGTTTCCCGATGAAAGCTCTCTCTTTTCCCCCAATCATCTTTTCAACCAGAAGACACGCAGTCAAGGCCAGCAGCTAGAGAAGCTGTCTGTACTTGCCGGGAAAGGGGGGGGGGCGCTGTCACCAAGCAGAACAGTTTTAAACACGGTTTTATAAACAAGGGCATTGTTTTCCTTTGTCCCCAGGCCAGAGCGGTGCTTCAGTCAACCAAGTGAGGCGGTAAACACAACCGAGAGCCCCGCAGAAGCTCTAAGCAGCGGCGTGGCAGGAAAGGATACAAACACTGTCCCAATTAAAGACATGATAATGAGGGAGCTAGCTAGTGGAGGGCTTGTAATCAGCATTCAGTGGTCTGATGTTAAGGGCCACTTGAAGTATCCACTGGGGTTGTGTACAAGTGTTTATCCCAAACAGGTGTGTGATTTTCTATGTGCGAGTGTGTGTGGTAGGTGAGTATGCTTTAGGAGTTAAGGGAGGCCCCTCTGAGGTTGTGAGGGTTGATTTCACTTTAAGTTTAGAGAGAAGAGAAGAGGCAGGCGATTTCTAAGCGTCGAATTCACCCGAGACAGCAGAATCACACACCTCTTTTACCGTTTACCGCAGATCTTTATTTCTATAGCAGATCAGATCAGTAAAGATGAGGGCCCGGGAGACACGCAGGCATCAGGCCGTGAGTGAGAAGAGAAGGAAGAGTGGGAGGCGGACGCAATAGCACACCACTCTGCCGTATTTGCCGTGCATACATCACTCCCGCTGTGGCGCAGATAACCTTCTGCCACCGTTATCTTCATGTGGAGAGCCCAGTGTTTACAACCCCTCTCATGCCCTCGTCACAGAAGAGGGAGAGGAGGGGGGGAAAAAGACTCCTCTCCAATAAATTGCTCCTATCAGACCGAGGAATAAGTCGCAGTTGCTGCATCAGATTTAGTGGTGCCACTGAGCTCTAATGAATCCTCCGTGCCCGCCCCCGTGCGTCCACTGAGCCTCGGTGGCGAGCCTTTCCAATCGGCTGGGTTCCCCTGCACTGCTATCGATAACGAGCCCTGGGGGGCTAGCCAGCGAGCATGGCGAAGCCTGTAATGAAGGAGTCAAGGGCTCTGCAGAGAAAACAGCTGGCGTAATTAGAGGAGGGTAGCAGAAGCAGAGGTTGCCGGGGTGGCAGGGGTCAGTGTTCTTGCAGGTGCGGTTTGATTTATGGCAGGCTTGGGGAATTACTAAGCAGGGGCTTGATGTGAGAGATGTGTGGGTATTTGTTTGCATGTATGTAGGTGCTGCTTCCTGCGTGGGGCCCTGCTAAATAGGGCAGGGCTACCTTCAGGTGATGAGGATTGGCAGAAAAGGTTCTTTTCCATCTGTTTAAACATTCCAAACGTGACCAAACATTAGCTGTTTCCTCACACAGGGCAGCACTGGAACAGATTCAGGTTTTGGCTCATTCTCTGTTGAGTCATCCCACCAGCAGCCCAGCATTATGTCACTGCTGTCTTTTCAAGTCACAGGCGCAGTGTTGTTTAGGCTTAATGGTCTGATCAGTGACTCTTGAACGATTTGTTCCATCTTTTTTAGAGGATTTGGATTTACCCTAGCGGGTCGTAAAGTGACTGATTGAATGAGCTGTTTAGAGAATTGTGAGCTATGTCGTGTTGATTGAACTCTACTGTAGGCTAGGATATAGTTAATTCTTAGGTGAATTAATGGACTATGACTTGGCTTCACTGGCATTGCTACTGTTTTTCTTGGGTTTTTTGGCAGGTTAATGGAGATCTGCATTGCCATATGTCCAGATCGCAATGGTGTCTAATCTGTCAGTACAATAAAGTTCAGCACACTACCATTAGAATCCTCATTTTTTTTGTTTATTTTCCATAAAGAAATCATCATCATTGTTTGTCATCTACGTCCCTGCATGCACTAGCTGCACTGCTGTGCTATATGTTAATGACTGGAATCAGACTTTGTTGTTACTTTTTTTTAAAGAAAGTAATTTAGGGCTTCCGGTGACGCCATGACCTAGTCAAGTAGCATAAGGAACGAGCTCCATCCAGATTAATACATTACTCCTAACTACAGTTTTTAAAACTCAGCAATTTATAATCTAACCAATATGGCATTGTCCCGAAGAGGCAAGGGATCCAGCAAACAGGATCAAAGTAAAGATAAAGGTGAGAATTTGAAACAACTAACTCTGTCCTCGAATGCAGAGGCTAGTGCTACTGCTAACACCCGTGATGCAGACATGAGGATACTAGCAGCATTAGAAAAAATACGAAAAGACAACAAAGACGGGCATATGGAAACACAGCAAGCCCTGACAAGACTAGAGGCGTCTTTCAAGAATCTGAGAGAAGATATGACAAAGATGGAAAACAGAACAACGGAGATGGAGGGCTGTATCGGTGACAATGAAGACTCCATCCAGCGTCATGAACGAGCCCTCCAGCACCTGTTGCATAGAGAAATGGATTTCACTGCACGATGCGAGGACATGCAAAATAGACTAAGGCGAAACAACTTGAGGGTTTACCGTGTCCCAGAAGGGAGTGAGGGAAGAGATGTCAAGCTGTTTGTGCTAGAGCTGTGTAAATCTACTCTTCATCTTCCCCCTGAACTTAATATTGGAATAGAGCGAGCACACAGAGCCCTCGCTGCGAAACCCAAGAACCCCGAAGCAGCATCGCGCTCGCTGGTGGTCAGATTCTGGGACTACTCTGTGAAAGAGACCATCCTACGACAAGCCTGGGATCAGAAGCGTGTCTTATATAAGGGCACACAGATCTACTTTGACCATGATTTTTCCCCGGAGGTGCAAAAGAGGAGGGCATTGGTACGAGATGCAGTAAAGCAATTAAAGCTGAAAAATATCCGAGCCAAGTGCGTGTTTCCTGCAAAACTGAGACTCTTTAAGGATGGCGGTGAGAAGACGTTCTCAACCTTGACGGATGCCCCGCCAATGCTTCAAGAGCTGGGGATACAAGTGCGAGTTGATCAGAGGGAGCGCATGGAAACGGAGCTATCCCGGTGCCGGTGATCCGCTGCGGGAACTACAGCAGGTATGAGCCTCTCCCTGGCTGAAATGAAAACTTTCTTTATGGAGGACTGAGATATTACTTCTGCCGAGTTCATTCTAGTTTCTCTTGGATATAAAAGTTAAGAAAAGGTAACCAAATTTTGCCTGCTCAATGGATGGAAAGTGCGCACACAAGTGGATAACAACTTCCCCACTTATATAGCCCCAACGAGCCGCTCTGTGAGCGGACAACAGCGACGACATAACACATTGTGTTTTTACCCCTCGGAGGACTCATCACCACCCTCGGCCCAGGATACACCGGGGGACTGGATTACTTAGGTTGTTATTAATCCAGTTGGGTATGTGGAAGCTACTGTTCTTAATGTTCTTACTGTGTTTGTTTCTGAATGTTTTTGTTTATCTTGTCCTGAGACCAACTGTGGATCACTACTTCATTGAATATAATAATTTAGTTTTATTTGTACAGGATCTAAGCTTAAGATATAACGGATCGAATCTGTGTTTCATATAACGTAAAGGGCTTGAATAGTCCAATTAAAAGAAAAAAGGTGCTGAACCAACTGAAAAACCTTAAGTGTGCCATAGCAATGCTCCAAGAGACTCATCTCTCTGAAAGGGAATATGGGAAGTTGAGGAGGGGGTGGGTTGAACAACAATACAGCTCTACTTACCAGGATGGGAGAAAAAGAGGAGTTGCAATTCTTGTTAATCGGTCAACATATTTTCACCATGAAAAAACATTTGCGGATAAGGAGGGGCGCTGTGTGATGGTGATTGGCTCTGTAGGGGGGTCTAAAATTACACTTCTAAATCTATATGCACCAAACGAGGATTGTCCAATTTTTTTCAAGAATATCGCATCACTCATAGCAGAAAAATCTGAAGGAATGATCTTGGTTGGAGGTGATTTATTTGTATTCTGAAAGCAGCTGCTGACAGACTCCCAGCAGGCAATGGTCCTAAATCCAAAAAATCCCGTAATTTAAATACAATGATAAGGCAACTGGGCCTAGTGGATGTGTGGCGCCAATTGCACCCCCAAGAAAAAGACTTTACTTTTTATTCACATGTACATCGCAGCTATTCAAGGATAGATATGTTTTTAATGCCTAGGACGGACCTTTATAGGGCCAAACAGTGCAGTATAGAGGCAATCACTATCTCTGATCACGCCCCGAT
>VUQR01033946.1:3972-15810 GCA_015108515.1 Hemichromis elongatus
TTAGCAATCTAGAAGTTTATTTGAATGACTGTATGTCCATTATTAATTATTATTTTTAAAATTAGATAATTTTTCCCATTTGGACTCTTCAGCTCCTAAATGATCAACTCTTTTTACAATGAGCAAGGATGTGGGTACTCCAGTGATGTGCGTTTTCTATAATAAATAAATAAAAATCTTAAAAAAATATAATAATGTATGACTAAAACAATAAAAAACAAACAAATAGATTATTGGGCCAAACAGCATAAATCCTCTGTGGGTTTCCACAATAAATGATTTCATTCATAGTAAATTATTTAGTAATTCTAATTATGTTGATTGAAAAATTTGGATAGATGACATTAACTAAATATATTCCACTCTAGCTTCTATTTTCAAGAATCCCAAATTTAGCAGTAAGAGTGTGTGAGGCTGTCTAATCTCAGTCAGCAAATGTATTGTCAGGCAACTATCTGTATCAGTATTCATTTGGTGTTACGGACAACATATGGCGCTCTTCACCCTGGAGATCATTTGGCAAATCTCTGTCATAGCCTGGACACATTAAGTAAAATTATCACCAAGGAAAAGTTTTAGAAAGGCTGCAGTTGCCCATATTCAATTTACCAAAACTTTTTTTGAATACCACAAAAACAATCATCTACTCAATTAATGCTGCCTCACACATCTCCATATTTTAAACTTGTAATAAAAGCTAGTTGTGTGTGGTACCATGGGATGAAATACCTGTGCTCTGATGATGTCTTTGTTTGACTGTAGTATTTCATGTCAATCATAGACAAACAGGAATTCTAGCAAAGATGCAAATAGCAGGAGTTTGATTGTTGTACGCTGCTTTTTATAAAATCATTTGTCATTAAATTTGTTTCTCGCCCATCAGGAGATGGTTGGAGTTAAGGTGAAAGTGAGGGGGAATCTCACATCCACAAGTTACTGCCACAGACAGCACAATATATTGGGTTGTCTTATTGCTGCACAGCATTCCATAGCTGCGATGTATTCTAATAGTGACTGCGATTCAGTGGCAACTGATGCAAACAGAAAATTATTACAGCCAATGTAGTTCATAAAGGAGCAGACTGCAAACCCTTCACACGCTCAACAGCTTATGCATTTGCTTTTGAGTTGATTATTCATGGCTCTGACAGCCTGTTGTCAAAGGTGATGGGATTCACTGGCTCTTTCTCATCTTCGGCGAAACTAGTTTTTAGTAATATAGGTGATATTTTTGATTAAGACTTGACATTTGACCAGCATGTCAAGAGCTGATGTACTATATTTGGAGCATTGCACCGTGGGGTTCTGCTTTGCAATTTGAGTTAATGCAGCTGTATTTTACCTATAGGATATTTATTCAGACCAGGGTCTTAATAGTTTGTACATCTTATTTCAGAAAACAGAGAAAATATTTTTATAGTCTTGCAATTTTGGTTTCTAATCAGATTGAACATCTGCTAAAAACTATAACTATATACTACTATAAAACTATACATTACTGTATTATTTAGTAACACAGTAATGTACACTCAGTGGACACTTTATTAGGTACATCTGGTAATCATCAAATAGTTAATCATCCAATCACACATGAGAAAATATTTTAGTTATGTAGACTGGGTCAAGATAACCAATTTCAAGTTGATTATCAGAATTGGGAAGAATGCTGATTTAAATCACTTTGAATGTGGCATGGTTATTGGTGCCAGACGGGCTGGTTTAAGTATTTCAGAAACTGCTGATCTACTAGGTTTTTTCCAACATAACCATCTGTTGGGGTTGCAGCAAATGGGCTGAAAAATATTCTGTGAATTGTAGTTCTCTGAGTGAAAATGCCTTGTTGATACCAACAGTCAGAGGACAATGACAAGATTGCTTCAAGTTGATAGGAAGACAAGAGTAACTCAACAGAGGTATCCAGAAGAACAGAATCTGAACACACGGATACTTCAAAACAAATGGGCTACAGCAGCAGAAGACCAAATTGATCCTAGACAAAAGATTAAAACACTCATCTGATGAGTTTCTGTTATCACATTTAGGGTCAGAAAATGACATTAACAGCTTGAATGCATGGCTCCATTCCACTTTGTATCAGCTGTTAAGACTGCTGGTGTAGTTGCTCCAACAGAGAAGCTTAGGGATGTTATGTGGATGAATTAGACAGGTTTCAGACCCCATCAGTAGAGTTCAGAATGTGAAGAGCTGCAAACTAAGCAGCAGCAGTGTGAATGGTGGATGAGAGAGAGCCTACAGATAAATGTGGACAAGATGCTAAGGGGCAAAAAGAGGATCCTGTCTGAGTGTATTAGTTAAGTGCATGATAAATGAATTTGCCTTCATATTTTGTAAACTGCAGTAACACAGTAAATTAAACATTAAAAAAAAAACCACTGTACATATACACTGTAAAAATTCTAAGCACAACAAATTTTTTAACCACAGTCCTCAAGTGGTCGGAAACAGTGGTAAACTGATACAATAATACAAGTGTTGACTCCGCAGCAGGGGGCATGGCATGTTTAATGATTGTTTGGATCCCATTTCACAGTCAGTATCTAACACTGTTACTATGTGTTCTATTTAATTAATGCAATTTGAGCGTTTATAATCATATGCTCTTTGTTTACAATAAATAGTCAAGTATATAATTGTCTCTTTGGGCATTTATTCAAGTTTAATTATTGTGACAAATAAAATAATTAGAACATTTGGAGATATAACTCAGTCTCATAGTGATGTTTCTAAACATGACATTTACATTTTTTTTTGTGCGCTCCAAAGAATGAGTTTAACAACATTATTTCTTTTAGCCGGACATGATTTTGGGCCAGTCTGCTCTCTAACGCACTGATTTATTTCCATGGACAAAAAATAAATATTTTCCACTTTTAAAAGGCCAAAAAAAGGATGCATGTGGTGGTTGGAGGGTTTGGTGGAGCACATAATTTTGCCACTCACACCAGAGACTCGTTTGTCCTGTACACCCCTCAGAATTTCATCAGTTGTATCTTTTTTATATATGCTACAAGTAAAAAACATGCCAAAGTAAACTTTATTGTCATCTCTGCTATATACAGTACAGTATATAGAGAGACAAGACGGCGAGGCTCCAGTTCTATCAAGTGCAAAAAAACCCAAAAAACAATAAATATAACAAGAGTAAGAAATAAATATACACTTCATGGTCACTGATTTAAAGTGACCTTGAAGTGGTTTAAAATGACCAGTGTAGCAGCTTTACAGATTACAGTTTGAGTGATTTAAAGTGACCTTAAAGTGATTTAAAGTGACCAGGAAATGTAGCATCTTGTAAACATGAGCAGGATTCTTCTGAGTGGGATTGACCATAGAGCAACATCTGCATTACAAAGGCAGTGGTATGTGGAGTGCAATAGAGTCAGTTAAGGGTTTGTGTGGGTGTGTGTGGTGGATGGGAATGGGGAAGCCAGTAGTGAGTTCAAGAGTCTGATGGCTTGTGGGAAAAAGCTGTCTGAAGCCTGAAGGATCAGGCCTAAATGCTGCGATAGCGTTTGCAGGATGGGAGGAGGGAAAAAAGTCCAGCGCTTGCGAAAGATAGCAGAGGGAGAGATGTTCCGATGATCTTGGCAGCTGGTTCAAGGATCTGTTGTAGCTGGCCGAGATGCAGTTACCGAACCACACAGGGATGCAGCTGGTCAGAACACTCTCCATGGTGTCCCTGTAGAACATTGTGAGGATGGAAGGAGGAAAGTTGGCTTGCTTTAGGCATCTCAGGAAGTGAAGGAGCTGCTGGGCCTTTTTGATAATGGAGGTGGTGTTGGTGGTCCAGATGAGGTCGTCTAAGATGTGAACTCACAGGAACATGATGCTGTTAACAATCTCTACCATTAAACCATGGATGCTGAGTGGTGTCTCCTTGGTTTTGGTGGGAAAGGCAGATGCAAACTGCAGCGGATCCAGTGAGTAGGGAAGGTTGGTCTTCACATGTGCCTTGAAAACTCTCTCAAAGCACTTCATGATTATTGGGGTCAGGGCGATGGGACAGTAGTCATTAACACAGGATACTGAGGATTTCTTTGGCACTGGGATGATGGTGGTGGAATTGAAGCACGCTGTAATGATCATCTAGCTCAACGATAAGTTGAAAATGTCTGTGAAGACATTGGCCAGCTGATAAGCGCAGTCTCTCAGCACGCGACCTTGGATGTTGTCTGGTCCAGCAGCTTTCCGTGGGTTGACCTTGGTGAAAGTTCTCCTCACGTCAGCCGCAGGCAGAGAGATGGTCTGGTCAGTGGTGGGGGGCGTGGCTTTCTTTGCTTGTGTTTTGTTCAGTGCATCAAACTGTACGTAGAACTTGTTCAGCCCCTCAGGAAGTGGGGTGTCTCCATCACAGCTGCTTGGTGCAGGCTTATACTTATATGCCGTGCCATAACCTGCGAGAGTCTTGTGTTGCTCAGCTATGTTTAAGTTTTGACAATGACTTGGATACTTTTGGGCATTAAAAATTGCAGGAAGCATGAATTGGATTATAATTAGATTATAATAAAGTGGTCGTCATGTCATTTAAAGCTAGATTTAAAAGATAAAATTGATTTTTATTGAAATACATCATATACCAATTTGTGTTCATGAACATGATAAATGGACTGCTTTTTTGCGACTACTTCACCAACAGCCATGTGATTGAGTTGAGATCTTATAAATTATTTTAAATACTTTAGATATATTTATTTGGTTTATTTATGATAATAAACCTCCAGAAATGGATGGCCAAGCCTGCTGACACAGGTTAATCCTATTACGCAGCTTTTTTTCTTTTTAACTGTTGAGCCCGAGTATGTTATTTCATGAAATTTTACTCTATTTTAAATCATGTTCTTTGATTAAATTTAGAAGGCTAAAATTCCAAAGACTGTGTGGAATTTTTTAAAGACAATTCTACACAGATGTTGATTTTTCAAAACTACTTGGTTTTGTGAAGAACCTTTTATAAGAACCTACAGAGAGAAAAAAAGTGTATAGTATTGTAAAGTACTGGGCATGCAATATATTCTCTTATAACAGTGACACCAGTGATTAGGTCAAATGTGTGATTTTTGCCTTTGGCGTTCATGTTTCAATATTTACAAGGCTATTACATCAGGGTCATTTATTCCTATATTTCATTATTCTAGTAGTATATATTTTTTGTAAATGTGCATGATTACTGTGTGTTTTCTCTTAATAAGCCACCAGCTCTGATTTCCTCCTTCTCAGTGGTCTGTGGCCCAAAAGCAGCAGCACTGCAATTATTGATGAGGTTCTCTTATCAATAATTCAGCCATACATCTGATTAGCCAATAGGATTGATGATAGGGCTCTGCACTGAATCCTCACACATCAATCCCATACTTGGCCCTGGGCTGTTGTTATCTTTCCCTTCTTGTATTTCTGCCTTTCTGTCTTTGTCTCTATCGCCCTGTCTGTTGCTGCCCAGCTTTATCTGTCTGCTGTCTTTCTTCCTCATATAAGCATATTGGTTTAACTGTCATTTTTGTCTCCCTTCAATGTTTTCTCTTCTATCTAGCCAATCACTCTACATTACAGATATCCCACTGACTCAATTTTTTGTCCCAGTATTTTTTGCAAGTCAAGTGTGACAGGCTGCCACTTTATCCCTACAGTGCTCCACTTACACCAACAGGTGTTAAATGTCACTATAGCAAGAAGACAAGGGCGTACAATAGAAAATCATGGAGGTGACACTGTATGTGTTTGTGTCATTGGAGAGTCAGAAGAGACTGAAGTGAGAGAGATTTGACTCAGTGGGTATTCAGATGGAACAGAGAGCCTTTTCGAGGACAGCAGGGATTGATACCCACGCTGCTTCTGCTCACAACCCCCATGAGCACAGCAGAAGCTGAAGAAGTAAAATATGTGTAAATTTGTGCATGGGTGACTCTCTCTCTCCCCCTGCCTTTAACTCAGTGTGTTTGTGTATATTTGATGCTTTGTGAGCAAGTTTGTGTGTCTGTATCTACAGAGAACAGTACAAAGACTGAGCAACAGAGAAGGAAAGGAAGAGAACTTGCCAGCAGAGAGCCAAAGTGTTAATTACTTATTGATCCAATTTGGCAGATGACTCCCTAAAAAGGAGGAGGGCAGCTCAGTGCACAGTTCAAAAGAAGAGAGAGGAGACAATCTACTGTTCCAAAGTCCCTCAGACTCCCATCTTTGCCTCACTAAATGTTTACCACCAATTCCTGGCATTTGAGCCATGCCTGACTGCACTGCAACCTATTTATCACTTTGCAGTTCTGTTTTACTTTTATTCCACATTGCTTGCCTTCATCGGATCCTTCGCATCTCATCTGTGTCATCGCGCCACTCACTTTTTCTCTCTGCTTGACATTCTCTGCTCTCTCCGGTTCCTGATTCTCAGTGCATGAGTGACTTTATCATTCCTCCATATGCTGTGGCATTTGTGCCTCGATGACATTGCCCCATCTTCAGAATTGCTGGGTTATGTTGTGCGTATTCCATTTCTTCGTCCATTTGTCTCCCTCTGTTTATGTTTTGTTCTCTAGGATAAACCTAATGAAGGCCACAAGCCAAAGCGCATTGGTCACTTAATAAAGTTGTTTCTCATTACTTTTAAGTGTTGCTGGAGTCTCCGCGTTGTTAGATATTTATCTTCTCCGTGCACCTTGGAAGTAGGTGAAGTTGTGCCATAAATATTTGTTGCTATCATATGCCTTGTTCTCTCTCTGCTACCTTTTTAAGTCTGTTAACTCCTGGAAACAGATTTAAAAGTTGTTTTTTATTGTTTGCATTCGGCCTCTCAGTTTTTGTCTTCTTATTGCATGTTTTGTGAAACAGGAATAGTCAGAAAATTGTGCATATGCTGCCTAACTTAGTCCAATAAAATAAATAAAATTAAAATCTCTAATTTCAAATTTAGAAGAAAATGTTGCATGCCAGTTTCTGTAAAGCAATTAATGACTTTATTTATTTATGTGTTGATTGGGTTTCTGTGGTTAAGGCATATCAGTCAAGATGCTTGCTCAATGAAACTCATAGTAAAACTGGCAACGTATTCGAGAACGTATACTCATTTTGAGGTGCTCTTCTAGTGTCAAATATAGGTTCCAGCAGTGCATTTGTAGAGAAAAGTAGGCCTAAATAGTATCTAAATATAAAGGTCTATCATCTGGATATTGTATTTATTGCATCATCCTAAATTCATGGCACAAGTTGGGTGGCAGGCAGTGGAGGACTAGGGACTAGGGAGCAAAGGATGAACTAAACGAGGTTAGGAAACTTTGATCGGAAACTGCTGATACTTTAAAAGTCAAAAATACCAAACCTCAGACAAAGAGGTCTTTTTCTTAGTTGTTTTTTTTATTTTTTGTTTGTTTGTTTTGTTATTTTGAGACGGGTGTACACACAACCACCTATTCATGGTCACATTGCTTACACATACAAATAGTTCCCTGGTTGCTGCAATGAACAGTACATTTGGGTATAAACTGGCAGTTAATGTAACCCTCACTGAAGAAAGCACACAGTTTATACATTCGGAAAATGACTGTTAACATTTATCTTGACTCCGACTTCTCCACTTGTATTATGTTGTCATCAGTTCAGCCTACCACTTGTGGTTTTTCTGTGCGTGATAGTGTGGTTTTGGTGGACTTACCTTTATGTGTCACAATGCTGTAGATGCATGTTTTGAATTTGTTTGCCTGTGTGTTCTTAAACACACACTTGTGTGATTTTGTACCTGTGTGTTTTTGTATGGGTGTGTATGATTTGTTGGCAGTCAGGTGCATTATTCTGTCAGAGTGTGGAGCCTGGCTCATATCTTACCTCTAACCGCCAGATAGGAAAACCACTCCACTTTTGATTTGAGGTAAGAAAAGTGGTTTAGCACACCTCTCTCATATATCTCACCTTCTTTTCTCCATTTCGCCCTGCCTTTTACTTTTATTTGTCAATTTCCTCTCATCCTGGCTGGGCTGTCAGCAGGGCTGGAGTTTGATGTACCTGTGGCTCAGACTCCATTTCAGGTCTGTAAAAAACTTAGAGATAGCAATTCTTGTGTTGTTTGCTGTAGTTTTACTGCAGCTCTACTGACTCCCACCCTTAGAGCTTTCAACAAAAGAATAACGTAAAAAAAATGATTCTTTAAAGGCATTTTTAGCTGTTTTATTTTAATCTGATTTGCTTAATTAAAGTACAACTAATTTCTGCATAGGGAGAAATAGGGAGACCCATAATGAACTTAGGTAGGAAGTCGGTTTATATTTAAGATATACTTTGTCACTTAGCTTGTATTGGTGAAGTTTTTTGAAACATTAAACAGTAAAAAGTAGTATTTATAGCCAGAAGTTTTTGCTCATCTGCTTTTCCACAAAATTTAGGATCATGTTTCTGGGCCTCTTTGACCATTTTTCAAGGCACGCACTGAACCCCTTTTGCTAATATTACATCTGTAATAGCATTCGAACTGTTCCTTATTAAACAAAACAGGAAAAGTAGGAATAATATCACAACTTCTAGAGACGACATGTTTTCATCAACTAAATGCCTTAATTACTAACGGCAGAGCCTAACTGAGTCACTTCCACTCCATGGCTTAAATTTAATTGGATTTAGACGTGTACAAAGGACTAATATTTCAACTAAACGAATAATTATTATGTTGTATGGGATTAAACAGTGCTACTCAGACTTTAATGATAATGAGACTCCTGTAAATAATGTGTTTATGTAGCATCCAGTAATTGTATAAACCACACAAAGACCACTTATTCCTGGAGGATAGAATAATGATTCTCTGCAGTACTGATATAGATTTTCTTTCTCTACTTTGTTATGTTTTGTTTTTAATTTTACTTCATTTGGGGCAGATCTGTGTACATTGGTTTATTTGTTTTTTGTTTTGTCTTGTTTTTTACTGCTTACAGTTGGAGTGATTTCTTAGAATAACCATCTTGTGCATCTTTAACACAGATTGTGTTAAACTATTATAACAATTTTATATTGCTTTAATTCATAGCATTGCTCTTGGACTCACTGAGTCACATATACAAGTTTTAACAGTTTTCATAGTAGTAGTGCGCTATATTGGAAAGTATAGTATATATCCAATAAATACAGGCAGCTAATAGCCAAGAATAATGTATTATGATTTCTGAAGTGAATACATTGTCTGTCACGGCGGTGGCACCGACTCAGGCGCAGACTGAGGAATGCAGTTCCTTTATTATCCACACCGAGTGCAATATATAAACCCCAGGGTTCCAAGGGTCCACGCGGTCTGGTAAACACAAGCCTTAACACTCGCTCCACTCCTTGTCCACACAAACTCCACACTAGCAGCTCCACTTACGCTCACGGGTTTCAGGGGTCACGATACGGGCAGATCCTGTAAACCTATTTACAGATATGAGGGTTACTCCGACGCAAGCACGAGAAACGACTGGGCAGGGCAGGGCAGTGCTAACTAGAGTTACTCAATATTCAAGCGACAACTAGCTCAGCGCCTCTGCCTTAAGAAGAGCCAGCGCACAAATCCTGAATCACAGGTGATCAGCTGCAGGTGTGTGGGCCAAGGGCGGGAGCTCAATCTGAGTTAGGCAGAGAGACAGCAGAGAGCGAGAGCAAGGCGGGCAAGAGAGGGGAGAGAAGAGAGGCCACACTGGGCTGGCCGGGCAGGCACCGGGACCATGACATTGTTAGTATGGTAAATCTGAATGTATTTTAAAGACTATAATTATGTTAACACAACAAAAAGTGATTTTCATTTTTTAAAGGGTTATTTTCAATATTTCATAATGTTATCAATATTTTAATGGATCCAGACACTCATACTTCATAGACTGTTCTAGATCTTGGGTTGAGTGCAAGATGGAAAATTAGCAGTTACATATTTATATCATGCCACACCGATGACTGTATTACTCCCAGATACCTATTACTATTTTTATTGTATTATACATATTGAGTTGTAAAGAAATATTTATTTAGTTCTTTCACATGTTTTCATTGTTTCCACTTGTTTCTATGGCTTTCACAACTTTCCTTTAAGTCAATGCTTAATTATTGCTTAAAAAAACACTTTGTTTTTCTTTTTTGGAAGTCGCGTGCGTCACATCCTCTTGCTATGCTTTTGCTTTAGTGTCTTGACACACTGTTCAATGCACTTTAAGATGGTAAAACCTATGAATCTAATTGTCTTTAAAGAACAAAGCGCACGTGGGAATGTTGGCAGTGGCATAAATCACTGTTCTCCCAGCAGAGAGACCTCCGATCATTGTGCAAGCTTGGTTTGTTTGTTTTCACAGTTGATTTGTTTTATTATTATCCTCTTTCTGATAGTGCTTTCACTCAATCTTTGTTAAGGCAAAACTACTTGGTTGAGTTGAGGCGCCAAAACTATTTGTTTAGGTTTATAAAAAAATAATGGTTTTGGTCCTGAAAAAGCACCCACTGGGGCCAAGAGTCGTTTACTAACTATTGCCGTGACCCCATGAATCACTCTTACACACTTTGGATCTCGGAGACACCATGGATTTGACACAACAGTAGTATTTGTTATCCCCAGAGACTGGGCTTTATATCCTGTTTTTGTGATACCAGTTGTGTTTACTTTTGATCACTGTAAAAAGCTTGACCAGGTGCTCCAGGCATTGTGGAATTCTTGGTGTGTTCCAAATTAAACACTTAGTTTTCCTGTCCTACTTAGAAAATCATTCACCAGTGTGAATTGTTCCTCTGTCTTCCCATATGTGGTGTTCGTGACTACAGGCCGTTACACACCAAATGGATTGCAAAAAAAACGACACTTGGTTCTAAAAAAAAATGACACAAATTTGTCTAGTTTAAACCGTTGCATTAAAATAGATGTCCAAAAAATATTTTTTAACACAGAAATATAGGCACAGACTTTACGCCTCTTGTGTTTTACAGGTCTTAAGTGAAGATGAGCTTGCTGACATGCTCAGAAAATGGTTTGTAAATGAATGGCAGAGGTATCAGGCAGAGACCACGTTGATGTATGAAGGAATTACCTCTATATAAAATGCTTTAATGAATAGGGGTTTAATAGGTCC
Organism: Hemichromis elongatus; assembly: GCA_015108515.1. Classification (NCBI taxonomy): domain Eukaryota; kingdom Metazoa; phylum Chordata; class Actinopteri; order Cichliformes; family Cichlidae; genus Hemichromis; species Hemichromis elongatus. Next base: position 15,051 of record VUQR01033946.1, read on the forward strand.
CTGGAGAGGGAAGTTAAAGAAAGTGAAACTAAAGCTCTGTGAAAAACAGAGATTTGATGCTTTTCTTTTGCCGAGTTTTCTGATCTGAAACCTATTCTATGGGCTGTGAAAAAGGAAAAGTCTATTGGGATTCTTTCAGGTTATTAAATGTCAATATTTGCAACAACACCCTTATCAGGAAGTGTAGACAACTTTGCCAGTTGATAAGGATGAATTTGTAAACCCTTCATGGAACCAGACTCAAGCAATGGATCCTAACTGAGCCTTCAATTTAGATTTTCTGCCTGCCAAGTTGGTAAATGTGAAGTAAATCTCCCTTATTATCTTCTGATGTGTTACTTGCTTTTCTTTGTCAGTCCTCATCGACAGTAGATCGAGTTGGGCATTCTGCCATGGCCGGCTTGATGAGCAGGATGCACCTGCACACAAGTGTTTCACTAGTCTTCCAATTTTCATTATCAGTGGGGTGGACATGTTTTTGTGAGGTGATTGTTGCAATTCTGGCCCATTTCTGGATCAATGCCTGAGTAGGCAAGAATTAATACAGTCATTATTTGTTATACTGCTGACAAATGATCTAATACATACATTCATGAACCTGTGATGCAAATAGTAAATAAGCTGTGGAATGTTCTTCTGTTCTTCTGTTAGACAATAAACTGGACTGGACTAAAAACACCACAGCACTTTACAGGAAGGGCCAGAGTCGCCTTTACTTTTTGAGGCGACTGAGGTCCTTCAACATCTGCCGGACAATGCT